>PVJI01008045.1:0-73804 GCA_004026765.1 Micronycteris hirsuta
TTTTTTTATTGATAAATAATTTTACTTTTTAATTTTTTAATTTTTATTGTATTTTTCCATCACCATTTATCCCCCTTGTACCCTATTATTAATAGTCTTAATTTCCATGCTGCTGTAAGATGCCACTTTTATCGCATGCCATGCTCTTATAGATTTTTCTTTTAGTTCCTGAGTATTCTATTTTTTTAAAATTTTTTAAAAAAGATTTTATTTATTTTTAGAGAGAGGAGAAGGGAGGGAGAAAGAGCAATGTATGGTTGCCTCTCACATGGCCCTCACTGGGGACCTGGCCTGCAACCCAGGCCTGTGCCCCAACTGGGAATTGAACCGGGACCTTTTGGTTCCCAACCCGCACTCAATCCACTGAGCTACACCAGCTGGGCCTAGTTTGTGGATATTCTATTGGGCATTATTGGTCTATTTTTCTAGTCCTGCACCAGGACTGATGGTACCTTTGAAGTCAGCTAGGCAAAGGCCCACTTTATCTCCCTTCATTTGAGAAATGTCATGAGTATTCTCTGTGTTTATTATTCCAGTTGAACTTTCAAAAACCTGTATTTATTTCCCAAAAGAAGTCCTACTGAGATGTTGGTTGTACTGCATTATATGTTTGGATTAATGTGAGGGAGAACTGATATATTTGTAATATTAAATAATTCATAAACATAGTTACTTTAATTGTCCAAATTATTTTTATTTTTTCAGTTTTGTAGATTAAAAAAAGTGTCCTAAACTTAAAATTTATTTCAAGAAATTTCAGAGTTTTTGGTACTTCTGTGAAATAATTTTCCCCAATGATATTTTTAAAATTATTGTAACTAGTATGTGGGAAAGCTGTTGTCTTGTTTCATAATTATTTTTTAGTAAATTTAGAACTCTGAACTCATTTATTTATTTAATAGGTTTTAGAAGATTCTCTTTGGTTTTTGAAAACAAATAGTTATATGTCCAATTTTAATTTACATATTATTTCTTTTTTTAACTTGTTGCACTGACCACAAATTCCAAGACATACTGAATAACAATGGTTACTTTAGATCATTTTCTTACTTCAAATTTTTAGAAGAGGAAATCTTATTGATGTTTATGAACTATTCTTCTAACCCTAGTGTAGTAGGATTGGCATATAGTTGAACTTTATAAAAGTATTTTCTTTTTATTCTTCAGGATCTTCACAAGGTTTTTCTCTTTTGATCTATGACCATGGTGAATCAGATGGGTGATTTTACAATATTGAACTATCCTTCCACGTCTGGATATAATGCTTACTGAACAGATTGATATATTATTTGAATATATGGTCTTATTTAACTTGATATAAATTTTAAAATGACTTTTGCATCCATATCTGATATTTTAATTTGTCTTCAAATCTCCTTTTGGGGGGACTCTTGCTAGATTTTTAATGGTATCAGAGTTATACTGATTTTATAAAATTAAAGACTTTCCTTCTTTCCACATTTCATTGATTATGCTATTACAGTTGCCCCATTTTTTCTCCCATTTATTCCCCTCCACCCTGTACCCCCCCATCCCACCATCATTCCCCCACCTTAGTTCATGTCCATGGGTCATGCATATAAGTTCTTTGGCTTCTCCATTTCCTATACTATTCTTAACCCCCCTGTCTATTTTGTACCTACCATTTATGCTTCTTATTCCCTGTATCTTTTCCCCTATTCTCTCTCATTCCCCTTCCCACTGATAACCCTCCATGTGATTTCTATTTCTGTGAATCTGCTCCTGTTCTACTTGTTTGCTTAGTTCATTTTTGTTTTTGTTTTTCTAGGTTTGGTTGTTGATAGTTATGAGTTTGTTGTCATTTTAGTGTTTGTATTTTTGATCTTCTTTTTCTTAGATAAGTCCCTTTAATATTTCATATAATAAAGCTTGGGGATGGTGAACTCCTTTAACTTGACCTTATCTGAGAAGCACTTTATCTGCCCTTCCATTCTAAATGATAGCTTTGCTGGATAGAGTAATCTGGGATGTATGTCCTTGTCTTTCACGACTTTGAATAGTTATTTCCAGCCCCATCTTGCCTGCAAGGTTTCTTTTGAGAAATCAGCTGATAATCTAATGGGAACTCCTTTGTAAGTAACTGTTTCCTTTTCTCTTGCTGCTTTTAAGATTCTCTCCTTATCTTTACTCTTGGCTAATGTAATTATGATGTGCCTTGGTGTGTGCTTCCTTGGGTCTAACTTTTTTGGGACTCTCTGAGCCTCCTGGACTTCCTGGAAGTCTATTTCCTTTGCTGGTTTAGGGAAGTTCTCCTTCATTATGTTTTCAAGTAAGTTTTCAATTTCGTGCTCTTCCTCTTCTCCTTCTGACACTCCTATGATTTGGATGTTGGAACGTGTAAGGTTGACCTGTAGGTTCCTAAGCCTTTCCTCTTTTTTTTTTTTTTTGAATTCTTGATTCTTCTTTCTGTTCTGTTTGAGTGTTTTCTTTCTCCTGCTCTAAACCATTGATTTGAGTCCCAGTTTCCTTCCCTTCACTGTTAGTTCCCTGTACATTTTCCTTTATTTCACTTTGCATAGCCTTCACTTTCTCCTCTATTTTGTGACCATACTCAACCATTTCTGTGAGCATCTTGGTTACTAGTGTTTTGAACTGTGCATCTAATAGATTGGTTATCTCTTCATCGCTTAGTTGTATTTTTTCTGGAGCTTTGATCTATTCTTTCATTTGGGCCATATTTTTTTTGTCTCAGTGTGGCTGTTATGTAGTAAGGGGCAGAACCATAAGTATTTGGCTAAGTAAGTAAGGGTAAGTAAGTTAGGGGAAGGGCAACTCATGTCCCTGAATTATGGTGCTGTATGTGGGGGAGGGGTCCGAGAGGGAACAATGTTGCTTGCTCAGCTCCCTGTTGGCTTTCAGTCACTTCCCCTGCTATCCAGAAGCAAATTGGGCCATTCTGGTGCTGATTCCTGGGTGGGTAGGTTTGTGTATGTTCTAGGACCCAGTGGCTCTCTCCAACAAACTCTCCTGTGGGGCTAAGAGTTTCTCCTGGTGCCGCAGCCCCCACAGGTTTTTTCAATCAGAGGTTTTGAGGTATTATTTCCCCACTCTGGAGCTCTGGGTTTCATGGTCTGTCTCTCTCCCCAGTTGTTCCTCCTGATTTACCCACATGCAAATGTGGGACAGCCTGCTCTGCCAGCTGTCCCCTTGCTGTGAGTCCTCTCTGCCTGGCTACCCATCTCTGCCCCTCCTACCAGTCTGGATGAATGTTTCTTCTTTAACTCCTTAGTTGTCAGACTTCTGTACAGTTCAATTTTCTGGCAGTTCAGGTTATTGTTTGTTTTTAAAGTTGTTGCTGTCCTTCTTTTGGTTGTGTGAGGAGACCTATGCCTCCATCTTGGCTGGAAGTCTCTCTTTTCCTAAATTTTGGAACAATATCAAGAGTATGGGAATGAATCTCTTTCTTAAAAGTACTCACTGCCTGGTCTTAAAATATATTGGGGAAAACTTTTTTTTCCCTCCTTGTGTGGTCACGTGTGTTTTAAGTCAGTTTTAGCTATTTATACTTTTCTACACATTTTTACATTTAATCAAGATTTTAAAATTAACTGACATACCACCTAAGGCATCTTGTATCATTTAAAATATTTCAGAAGCTGTAAGTTTAAAACAATTTTGAAATTTCAATTTACAAGATTTGTTAGTTGTGAACAAAGAGCCCGGGCAGAGGTGTCAACTCTGTCTGCCACCAACAGATGGCGATGGCAGTCACTTTATATTGTTACCTTAGTTACAGGAGCAAATGGACTTTGAAAGCCCTTCAGAACCTAATCAATTCAGAACAAGACCTTTTACCATTCCTAACACTGTACAATTGTGCCCTGATTCTTATCTTCCTCCTTCCCTCGTTTACTTCTTTCTCATTTTATTCCCCTCATCCTCTTACCTCCCTCTTTCCTCCCCCCTCCCTCTTTCCTTCTTTCCACAGTTTCCTTTCTTCTTTCTCTTGCCTAGTCTTGGAATGTGTTGGTTTTTCCAAGGAATCAGAGCTCAGATTTCTTTTTGAATGCCATTTATATCTATGTTAATTCCATATTCTAAAATTTCATATTTCTTTCTAGTGTTTTAAAAGTTGTGTGCTTGGTTTATTTTCAATTCTTTAACAATGAAACATTGAGCTCCATAAATGTCGCACTGATAAATACCTCAACTGTATTCCATTAGCTTAAATATTATCTATTTTTGTTTTAACTTCTAACTAATGTCACTGCAATTTTGATGTTTTCTGATATATAATTTTGTAGGACAGTGTTTTATATTTCGTGAAGGGGAGATTTCAGTTTCTAACTCCCCACAGTTATGAAGTTGTAGAGAGGTGCAAAATTCTCATAATATGAAATGTTTCCCAATGAGTTAACCATTCATGAAATCAGTATCATCTTAAAGGTCCCTTCAGGGGTAAAACCAAGGTCTTTATGTGTCCCTCTGGTCTCTTTGCCCAGTTACCTCCTGCTGATTGTTGGATGTTTTCCTGACAAAACAAAGCAAACACATTATATTTGATTTCAAAAGAGCCTGCATAATTTTGTAAGGGTGAAGGTGATGTTAGAGAACTGCTGGAATCACCCCAAATTTTTTGAAGAATAAGGATCTGGCATAATGCAAATGAAAGAAGAGGAAAACCTACAAGATCATACCATGATGGCTTCAAAGGAGAAATGTCTAAATACGAAAGCATTGAAAGGATGCTAGAGAAACTGATAAAAGCTTTTATTTTTCTCAGAACAATTACTTTTTCTGTTATTCAAACATGAATTATGTTGTATCCCGGTATCTCAAAATTTGTCAGAAGAAATATACCAAAATAAATATTTTTGTTTTTTAATTTCATTAAATATGCAATAAAGCAAATGTACCTTAATAATTTTATGTTTCATTTTTCAAGATAAAGTTCCACTCCAACATTTCTTCAGTGGTCATGGTGAAATTTTAAACTTCCTTTTAAGGGGATTTACTTTAAATGGATTATTCTCAGAATCAATTATCCTCAGTTAATATCTGTTATTAATATATAATTGTTTTAAATGTTTGCATTTTATTATTATGTGTTCTATGTTCATAAATTTTCTATAATTGGCAGGAAAATGTACTCTCTCTTTACCTCATTTTAAAAATTAAACTGCTAAGATATAAGGATATATCTTAATATGTAAGATATCCTTTATATCTTTATTATATATCCCTTGTATCTAAGATATAAAGGATAAAGTGATATTTTTATATATCAGCATGACTTATCATTGTTGACCATGGCCTTGATCACCTGGCTGAGGTCGTGCTTGTCAGGTTTCTCTACAGTAAAATTACCGTCCTCCCCCCTTTCCATATGTACTCTTTGAAGGAACTCACTATGTGCAGCTCACACCTAAGGAGTGGTAGTTTAGACTCTACCTCCTGGAGTGTGGAATATCTACATAAATTATTTGAAATTCTTCTGCACAGGAAATTCATTTCTTTTTTCACTACTTATTTATCCAATTATCCATTTATATCTGTATTGATTCATGAATATTTATCCTATACTTTGGATATAATCCATAACTACTTCATTTATTTTGTTATTCAAATTGTTGCCATTGGGAGCTTTTTCTGTTGGCTTTTTTGACATAACCCCACCACAGTGAGTTTATTCATTCATTTTGAGCACTTTCTTATTTTTTGGTACTATAAGATAATCTGGGCTCATTTTGCTTATTTTCTGCCTGAGTCCTAGAATCAGCCATATCTCTAAAGAGACTTGGTTCTTTTTACTAGAAAATGGTATTAGAAATCAAGATCTGGTAATTATGTGTGCTCTGTGCTACTGAGGTGTCCTTACTTCTGTGTCCTCTTAGTTGACAGAGAAAGGAAGTATATGTGTATATACTAACTGATATATGTATACATATCTATAAATATTTCTATATGTAATTACTTGCATCTATATTAAGTTAAACATGAGTTTATACTGATATCTCCAACTCCAACCCATTATCACATGGGGCATTCCAGTTTCCTTCCATTGCTCCCTGTAAACTTCCACTCAAGAACCTTGCTTTACTTTTAAAATAAGATTTTCTTAAAAAATGAAATGTCCTGATTTAAAAAATGTCTGTTCATGTGTATGTGTATTACATACTTACTGTAGAATACTAAGAAAACTCAACAATGTCTATGAAAGAAAGCCCACATTTCTTATATTCTATCACTGTTAACATTTCAACACACACACACACCTTTATGAAAACTGTAACCATACTACATACACCATCATGTAATCTGCCTTTTCCACTCAACAATGTATAATAAGCTTTTCCCCATGTCATTATCTATTCTTAAAGGTCATGATTTCAATTACCTGCAGAATACTAACCTTTGGACATTTACATTTTAATGATACATAGCATTATAATAAATAACTATAATAAATACTCCTAAATATGTTATTATGTACATGCCTGACTTTTTATTTAGTATATTTTATGGAAATTAAAGTACTAGGCCTTAGGGAAATGATAAAATGTTAAATTTCCTCCCACAAAAGATGGCATTAATATGGCTTCCTACAAAGATTGTATATTAGCCATTTTCTCTACATCCTTAGCAATACTAGGTATTGGAATAATTTTTAAAAATCATCAATTGGCTAATTAAAATGACATCTTGCTGTTGTCTGACACTGGATCTCTTTTATTACAAGTGTGTTTGAATACCCTTCATAAGTTCATTTCTATATTTCCTATGAATGTCCTTACCCAATTTTTTTGTGAGGTTTTTTTTTAACCCTCAGCTGAAGATATGTTAATTGATTTTAGAGAGAGAGAGAAAGGGGCAGAGAGAGAGAAAGACATTGATGTGAAAGAGAAACATTAATAGGTTGCCTCCCATTGGTGCCCTGACTGGGATTGAACCTGCAACCTAGGTATGTGCCCTGACCAGGAATCAAACTCACAGACTTTTGGTGCACAGGGCGATGCGCCAACTAACTGGGCCACCTGGCCAGGGTTAGGTATTTTTATTATTTTAATCTCACAGTAAATGTATAATCAATAGCCAGAAAAATTACCCATGACTTTATCACTCATTCTGATTTCATTGCTAACACTTTCATTTTGATGTGTCTATTTACACATCAGAAATCAGTATTTTACATTGTGTATATGGTTAATTAGAAAAATACAATGGATTCCTTGTTTTGTAGTCTTCTTCTTAATCACCTAATAACATTCATATTTCCTCATAAAACACACAACAGCCCTTTTCCTTTTAAAAGGAAAGACCTCTTGAGAATAAGTGTCTATGCATCTATGCCCCTTTTCTGTGGCCTTTCTTCATCAGGAAGTCTGACTCCACTCAACAGGTTGATAAGGATCCAAATCTGGACCACCTCCTAGTTCCATGGCACCATTCTCTGTGCCACAGGGGTCCCAGCAGGATTAGCATTCGCCCACTTTCTGGAACTGTGAGCCACTGTGTTCTCTTGAGTTGCTATGGCCACCACTCTCTTAGCCTTGGGGACAGGGGATAAGGAAGGACAGCTACTCTCTGCTTTATCACTGCATTCCAATCATATATGCAGGCTTGTCTTTGAGTTTCTCATAACACAACTAAGATATCTCTGTAACATTTCACAAAACTTGTCTAAAGTCCTTGAGATAAAAGAAGAGAAATTGAACACATAGAAAGTTAAAACAAATTATTGGATTGCTCTCAGACATCACAGATCCAAGTTTCTCCACCTGAGTTCCCAGCTGGCTCTGCCAAGGCCACTTGCTAGACCTGGTAATTGTGGGTGAGATCCACTTCATTCAACACTATTCTCCAATGGTTTCATCTAATGCCTTTCTCTTTCATTGAGACTCAGGTTTCCTCCCTACTCAAGTATTCATCCATTCATCTCCATATTGGTTCCTCGCCATGATGACTGACAGTTTCAGTGGCCACTCCTCTCAGAAATACAAATGAAGTTAGTGCCCTGCCCACAGCGGTAGGACTTGTTTTCAGACACCTGTCTGCCAACAGATTGTCATGATCAGTACATTTTCCAAATTCCAGTTATTCAGCATAAAATTGAAATCTTGCTATAGGCTAGCAGAAATTAAAAAAGACATAAAGCTAATCAATGCAGTACTGTTTGTAACTGCAAAAGGTTGCCCATCAACAGGATAAATAAAATATCATACTGCCATATCATGAATTTATGCAGCTATAAGAAGAATAATTCTAAATAATGCTAAAGAATTATTTCCAGGATATGATGTTTAGTGACAAAAGCAAGGTAGAGAAAAGTGTGCAGAGTGTACTAACATTTACCTAAAAATGGGGGCATGTGCATATATGTTTATATTAAAAATTTAATAGTAAACCATGAAATAAAATGATTACTGACCAGGGGAGGGAGGGAACAGAGTGAAAGAAAAATGGTAGAAGCTAGACTTCCCTAAATATACCTTATTAGTAAATTGAACTTTGGAGCCATGTAAATATTTACACAATTAAGAAACCAAATAAAAATAAAAATACCTAAAAATAAAAATAAAAATGAAAACAAATGAATCTAAATGTGTAGTGAGTTCCTGGCCAGGTGGATCAGGGGATTGGAGCATTGTCCCATACACCAAAAGGTTGCAGGTTTGATTCCCGGTCAGGACACAAACCTGGGGTGCATGCAGGAGGCAACTGATCAATGTTTTTCTCTCATACTGATGCTTCTCACGTGTATCTCTGTCTCTCTCTCTCTGTCTCTCTCCCCTCCCTTCCTCTCCCTCTAAAATCAATAAAACATATCCTTAGGTGAGGATTGAAATCAATCGATCAATAAATGTGTAGTGAGTTGGTGACTTACCAAGTATAGAGAAGCTATTTCAAGTGACTTTAAAACTGAGGAATGTGACTGGACATTCCTTGTGAGATATACTCTAAAAACTAAAAGACTTACAAAACATTCCTAGCTTCATCCATTGAAAAATCCTAGAAATAACAACCAACCTGCAGACACAAGCTGGTGTTCACCTTGTGGTAACTTAATGCCATTTCTCAGTAAAAACAACCAGGGATTATTGGTGAAATGGTGGGTACCGGGTTTGGTGCAGGGACTGGTCAAGATGTCTGAGCATCTTCTCATGCCAGAAAGCAAGGATGCATTCAAAGACTCATGAACCAACTAGAAGAGGCTCCTGCTAGCCCAAACAGGAGCTATTTGAGCTGGAAGAAAAGGAGCGATGGCAACGGGATGAAACATATAAAATATGTTAATGTTCATGAGTTTATAATGACACTAAAGCAAATACCTCACAATCTTTTGGGTTAGAGAATCAGCTCATGATTGGAAAACTTATAAAAGGAAAGAATGAAGCATTTAGCCAGACTTTTTAAAAATACAAACATACCATAGGGCGGACAAAGAGTTACACAGGGAAGATTTTAAGTAGCATAAATGGTAGGTAGAAAACAGACAGGGGGAGGTTAAGAATAGTATAGGAAATGTAGAAGACAAAGAACATATGTGTATGACCTATGGACAAAAACTAAAGGGCAGGGAATGGAGGGGTAGGGGTGGAGAGGAAGAAAGGGGGGAAAATGGACAACTGTAATAGCATAATCAATAAAATATATTAAAAAAGATAAAAAAAACAAAGAGTTACACAGGGAAGATTTTACAGAAGTATCCAGATGATAAATAAGGAAGGGATGACAGTCGCCATTTTGCAACCTCCAGTGAAATGGATCTAGGCAAGGGTCACCATTGGCTACCAAAATCACAAGAAAGATAAGCAGATGTTATGTGTCTTATGGTGGGAGTGCACCTAGCACCAGCTCTGAAGTATTCTGCCCCCCAAACGAGCTCAAATCTAGATCTAGTTACCAGCACGTAGAAAATACTGGGTACAGAAGCACATGCTAAATGACACTGATGACCAGCGATCTAGTCTCTCTAGCAAATAAATTGCAAGAAAAACAAAAAGAAGGGATGGGAGAAGGAAGATACTTAAAGGTTAACAAAAATTTAAGAGACATTGCAAACAAATGCAATGTATGGATGTTTGGATCCTGACTTATACAAACCAACTGTCAAAAAGTATTGCTACATCTGGGGAAATTTGGACATCAACTGAATATTTGATCATATCATGGAATTAGTGTTAATTTGTGTGATGGTGGTGTTATGGTTACATTTAAGGGACCAGCACTTGTATTATAGAGATCCATATTGACATGTTCCAGATGAAATGGTGTGTTTGAGACTTGCTTCAAATAATCTAGAGTGTGTGAGGTGAGGGGAAGGGGTGGAAGAGATGAAATGGGAATGGCTGTGGATTGGTGGGTTTTGTAGTGGGGAAATGGTACATGCAGGCTCACTGCATTATTCTACTTTTACATAGGTGTGGAATTTTTCATTAAAAAAAGGTGAAATGAAAGAAGACAGAGAAGGAGGGGGAATAGGAGAATGAGAAGGAAGGGGAGAAATCCTCCTGCAGGCTTCACCAACACATTTACCGTATTTTTCGGTCCATAAGATGCACCTAGGTTTTAGAGGAGGAAAATAGGAAAAAAAAATTTTGAAGCAAAAAATGTGGTAAAATATTTAATAACATAAATAACATTCAGACTATAATTCAGCTACATTTGGACTACAAGGCGCACCCCTATTTTCCTCCCAAATTTTGGGAAAAAAGTGAGTCTTATAGTCCGAAAAATATGGTAGTTGTGTTCCTTTTAGGATTCCTCCAGAAGCTTGTGCTGAAGAAGGATGCTCTCAGGTCCTTCGTAGGGAACTCGGGCCTCTATTACCAGCTCCTTTGGGGGAAAATTCATGAATGGGAACCTGCACACTCACTTCCCAAAGTGTAAGGACAATGCAGTCCAAGTCTACCTAGAAAAGAAACATTTTCCTACAATCTTCAAAGATGCAATTTTATGCACAACAAAGACAGTCTTTTACATGATTCTGTAGAATTGCAATTTTCAGAGTGGTCCAGACCACCTCACGGCTCCTGAAACCATTTCAGATCCACACAGTCCAAACTGTTTTCCTAAGAATGCTGAGACAGCTTTGCCTCTTTCACTCTCATTCTTTCACCAGTACGCAAAGGACTTTTCTAGAAGCTGCATGACTCTGGATAACTTTAGCACTCTGGTAGCTAATGGAGTGTGTGCTTGTGTGCTATTTTTATGTGTATGAATGCCTGTGTTTTAAAAGTTTTCAAGTACACTGACTATCAGCAGATACATCCCACATTAACCAAAGCTCTTTGTAGTTCTTAATAATGTTGAAGAGCATCAATGGGTCCTCAGATCAAAAAGTTAAGGACCTTAGTATGTTTAGTCACTTGAAAGCATACTGATAGACACATCTGTTTCATGGTAATGACACTGATTTTCTATGTAGAAATAAAAATTGTTTTGATCTTTTTAGACAAAGGAGTATTGGGCCAAAAACTTAAGTTCCTTTTCTTACAACACGCACCCCCCCCCAAATGATATTTGCTTTCAGAATCCATCTATCGCCTACCCCAAGGTTTCAAAATCACAAGATCAATTCTTAGTCAAAGTTCAAGGCCAAACACTAGGGTTTTCTTTCTCCTCTGGTGGTCTCTGCAAGAAATAACTTTCATGTGCTGCTGGCCAGAGGGAAGGGGTGGGGTGGTGGAGTAGTGGAGGCCAGCAAAGGCTGGGAAAGTGGGGACATCTGTAATAGTGTCAACAATACAAATTGAAAAAATAGAAAATAAAACTATGAAACTAAAAAATAAATAACTTTTCCCAAGCACACAGCCCAGAGGGAGTCTGGGCCAACTTAAGGTAACAGAAGCTCTACCTGCTACTTCTAAAGCATAGGCTAGGGGGACATGACCTTTTCTTCTTACATGTATAAAGTGAGGCCAATTGTTCTTACCTTGTTGAAATGATAGAATACTACAACATGCATATAATTGTTGAGTTCACCTACAACGCTGAGAAGGAGTGGCAGGTTCACTCCATTAAGAATTTCAGGAACCCATAAACAGCTCAACACATTACTTTTCCCTTCAATTGAGGTCATTCAAAGAATATTTCTGTTGGGTTTCCAGGAAGTCCTTCCTTTTCTGCCCTCCTGTTCTTACTTCTCAGCCTCTCTCCACTCCCAATATCTGTGGTTTTTTCCATCTCCCAGTCTTTAGCCCCAATTCACCCTCTATTCTTAATATCGTCAAGGTTCTGAACATCGATTCTGCCTTCTTCCTGCTGGGACAACAGCAGGTCCTTACAGCGTGAGGAGGAGGAGCAAGACATAGTGGAAGGAAACAAAAGATGGTTGCGTATAGAAAGCATGTAGCCCAAGGTGGTTGCTCATGAGTGGGAGCCTCCATTACTGACTATCATTTCAAGAGTCCTTACTAACAATCTTTGCTCCAATTCATTGACCGACAGTTTTGTTTGTATTACCTCTAACCCAGTTCCCATTTCATCATGCCTCTCCCTATCTAGCTTACACTGGGCAACCATCATCCTGTCGTAGCCACTTCCTTACACATACTCCTATCCCCCCCTCTCCTCTTCCACTGAACTCACACAGCAAATCCTGCCCTGGGCTAAACCCAATGCCTACTGTGTCCCCTGAACACCTGAATGTGACTGGATAAATCACAACCATGTTCACTGGTCAGACTGGTCTGATTAAATTATGACCACAGATTTCCAGTGGGCCTTCAGTACCTCCCAGCAATGCCATTATATTTTTCTAGTCAATCCAGTCTTCTCTCTGAATTGACTTTTCTTATTTTTAAATCTGTCTTCAAACATTTAAACTAGAAAAACCATGCATTTATTGTCCAAATCTAAATATTCTTGGGAGTGAAAGGGGCTGCTATTAATTGATTTGAGGGACAACTATTTGGGGAACAGATTAAACCAGTATTGTTCCAGGCAAACTACATTTCCCTATCTGATACATTTCTTTTCTCCTCACTTTCATCTGATGATTCCAGGGCTTATTTCACAGAGAATATAGAAATAATAGAAGAGAGTTTCAACCTGCCAGTGACTTCATCTGCAGCCATATACTTGGCCTTCCTTCTTCCTCCAGTGAATGGTATATTAGTTTTCTAGGTCTGCCATAACAATTTACCATAAACTTGGTGACTTAAAATGACAAAAATGTATTCTCTCAGTTCTGGAGGCTAGAAGTCTCCAGAAGTTGTTGGCAGGTCCATACTTCCTCCAATGTCTGTGGGAAATTCTCCCCTCCTAGCTCCTGCTGGTTGCTGCTAGTCCTTGACATTCCTTGGCCTGCAGACACATTGCTCCAATCTCCGTTTCCATTGTCACATGGCATTTTCCCTATGTGTCTGTCTCTATCTTCTCTTCTTATGAGGACACTAGATTTTGTACTAGTGTCAATCTTAAACATCTATGATCTCATTTTAACTGATCACATCTGCAAATAAGGTCATATTCTGGAGTTCCAGGTGGACATGAATTTTAGGGATACACTATTCAACCCAGTACAGGTAGACTTTGTGCTCCTAAGTCCAACCCTTCTAATTTTACCTTTTGTATCCCCTCCCCCTTGGCCTTTTCAAAGACTTTGTTTCTGTAATTCTCTCTTCTCTGTACTGCAAAGCCATTTCCTCCTCTTTACTGTGTCGTTCTTATCATTGTATAGACATGCTGTCATATCATCTATTTTTAAAAACCCTTCCTGCATCAACGCCCCCTCCACCTACTGACCCATTTCTCTGCTCTTTATAGCAAAAGGCCTTTAATGAGTCACCTGCGCTTAGCATCTGCACTTCCTCTCTGCCCAAACTCCCTTTGATGCCCTTCAGTCTAGCTTCCAACTTTATTGCTCTGCTGAAACTGGTCCTGTCAAAGATCTCTTCCTTACTAAATCCCATGAGCAGTCAGTTTTCTTACCCAACTGACCACTGACATTTAATGATCAGTCCTCTCTCATTTGGAACAACATTCTTATGGTTGCCTTCAATTTCAATCACTCCTTCTTAGCCCTGGCTGGTGTGGCTCAGTGGATTGAGCACCAGCCTGTGGACCAAAGGGTCACTGGTTCGATTCCAGATCAGGACACATGCCTGGGGTGTTGGGGGACATGAGAGAGGCAACTGGTTGATGTATCTCTCCATCACCCCTTCTCAGACTCCTCTGCTGGCTCCTCACCCTCTTCTTGACTTTAAAAGCTCAACGGGTTTAGGGCTCCACCCTATGTCCTCTTCCCTTTCAGGTCTGTGACCACTCCACTGGCCATCATAACTAGTCCCTTTCCTTACCATTAATATGCTGAAATTTCCCACTCTATGTTCAGTTTGAGTACCTAACTTACATATCAAATATATCCTCATCTTTACTTGACTGTCTAATACACATCTCAAAATTAGCATGTCCAAAGGAGTGCCCATAAGACTATCAGCTGATTTCTCAAAAGAAAACTTGCAGGCAAGAAGGGACTGGAAAGAAGTATTCAAAGTGATGAACAGCAAGGACCTACAACCAAGATTACTGTATCTAGCAAAGCTTTCATTTAGAATGGAAGGGCAGATAAAGTGCTTCCCAGACAAGGTCAAGTTAAAGGAGTTCATCACCAAGCCCTTATTATATGAAATGTTAAAGGGACTTATCTAAGAACAAAAAGATCAAAACTATGAACAGTAAAATGACAACAAATTCACAACCATCCACAACTTAACCTGAAAACAAAAATGAAAACAAACTAAGCAGACAACTAGAACAGGAACACAATCACAAAAATGGAGATCACATGGAGGGTTATCAGTGGGGAGAGGGAAGGGGGAGAATGGAGGAAAAGGTGCAGGGAATAAGAAACATAATTGGTAGGTACAAAATAGATAGGGGGAGGTTAAGAATAGTATAAGAAATGGAGAAGCCAAAGAACTCATATGGATGACCCATGGACATGAACTAAGAGGGGATTGCTGGAGGGAATGGGAGTACTGGGCAGAGGATGGCAAAGGGGAAAAATGGGACAACTGTAATAGCATAATCAATAAAATATACTTAATTAAAAAATTAGCATGTCCTAAAACTGAACTACTGATTTCCCCTCACCCAGCCCTCATACCACCTACAAAATATACTTTCCCCTCTCAGCCCCATTTTCCCCACCTGACTAAATGGCACCTTCATTCATCCAGACATTGAGACCAAAACTTTAGGATTCTTCTACTTTCGTCATAACCTACATATCCTCCCATATACCCCCAGTCCAACCACTCTTCTTTGTCTTGACACCTTCCTCTTAGTCCACATCACTAGGGTCTTACACCTGGATTCTGTAATGGTGTTCAGTATCCCTCTTGCCCCTCTTCGTTCCATTTTCTACCCAGTTGCCAAGTGAGCCAATCATCTCATTCCCTTGCTCAATGTTCCTCCAATGACCTCTCATATTACTTAAAGTCCCAGTTCTTTGCCCAGACTCCAGGTTCCTACAAATACCTGGTATTTGCTTAACTCTCGACTTACAACTACCCATGTGCTCCCATGCTCAGCTTCAGCCCGACCTGCTTCATTGCTGGACCTTGAACATACCAAGCTTCTTCAGTTTCAGGGCCTTACCCTTGCTATTCTCAGCTCTCTCATTTAATTTGTGTTCTCTGTCACTTTGTTTAGGTTTCAGCTCAAATATCACACCTTAGTGACATCTTGCCTAAACGCCTTATCTAACCAGTGACTGGCCCAGGCATAGGTACTGTGTCTTTTTACCTAGGTGATTTTTTTGTAGTTCTTATCAATACCTGAAATAATATTATATGAATTTTGTTTTCTTGTTTTATTCTGTCTCCTCTACTGTTCTATAAGCTTCATGAAAGCAGGGCTTTACTTGTTTTGTTCAGTGAGAATAACACCTAGCACGTTATAAACACTGAATAAGTACAATTTTACTTCTATTGTTATTATTATTGTTGTTGTAAAGTATTTAAAATAAATGCTAAAAGAAAGTTAATTACTAATAAAAGTGTCTATGTGGCTTGAGAACAATATTCATTTTGAAGCTTTTACTTGATTTAATGCCTTTCCATATTAATCTTGCATATTCAAGGGTATTAGTGACACCAATGAAGTTTAAAACTGGTAATAGTAGTTCTAATAGTCATTATAACAGATACCATTATTCAGCCCTTATTAGTGGCAGGTGCCTTGAATGGATTATCCTAATTCTCAGAACAACTCTATGGGTCATCAATCACCTCAATTTATAAATGTGGTGTTGGTGTTTTAAAATATGTCCACAGTTTCTTTGATGGCCCTCCTTTTGAAGGATGGGAATTAATTTAGCTCCCTTTGAGTGTGGTGTAGGCTTAGTGGCTCAGTTCAAAAGAACAGAATCTGGTAGAAGTGTTAGTGTTTGGCTTCCAAGCTTAGATGGCCAAAGGCATTGTGACTTCCTTCTTGCTCTCCCGTGGATTACCCAATCTGGGTTTTCGTTTTCTCCTTTTTAAAGTGAGGGGTGTGGATCAGATGACATTCCCAGCCACTTAGCCTGACGTGCAGCAAATTACCTCTATATCAAATAGCCTTCTTCGTATGGACTAAGACATCAGGTTATAAGGGGGATAATGGTAATGAAAAAATAGAATTAAAAATTAAAAAAGAAATCAAACAAAAAATCAGTTTTAAGAAAATAAAAAATAAATGGAATCATAAAAAAGTCTTGACATCATGTATAAGAAAAAAAGGCATCAGATTCATTAGCTGCTCCATGCTAAAGAGCTGAAGCTTTGACGGTCTGCTTTACTTAGTTGGATTTGGGGGACTAGCTGGGGATGAGAAGAGGACACTCAGCCCTATGAAAAGGCTCACAGGGCTGGGAGCTGAAGCCTTCTGCTAACAGCCACGTGTGGGTTCTACCTTGGAGGTAGCTCCTCCAGTCTCAGTCAAGTCTTCAAATAATGCAGTCCTAGCCAACATTTTTGCTACAATCTCATTAAAAACTGTAAGCCAGAACCATGCAGCTCAGCTGCTCCTGATTCCCTAACCTATGGAAATTGTGAGATAAGAAATACCTTTTGTTTTTAGTCACTAAGTTTTGGGCATAATTTGTTGTGCAGCAAAAAAAAAAAAAAAAAAAAAAAAGTACATTTGGAAATGGAAGGACAGAGAAGTTAGGTCAAGAGCCCAGTAATGCAAGATTTAGCTCAGGCAATCTGACGCTAGAGCCCAAATATTCAACCACCACACTATACAGGAGGTCAAGATCACGTCTCAAGTAATACTAGAAGGCGAATATTGTCACATTCAAATACCAATGTCAGGGCAGAGTATAAAATCTTTCCTTGGATATTAAACTGGCTGCTCTTGCTCCACTGCAAGGGTATGTTCTAGGCAGCCACCGCCCTTGCTTCTAAGTTCCTTATCTGGCCCAGGCTTGTTCAGGCATATAGTGGACACTTATCATCCCAGTATCAATTCCCCCATTCCTCTGACCTTTGTTCACCCCCACCTGCGGTCATGTAATTCTGGTAAAGCTGCCAATCATTGTATTCTTTCTGCCCCATAGGTGGGCATCTGACAAGTTAGACAATCACAGGGTACTATCAGTAACTGACTACAGTATTGGGCCAAAACCAGTGCATTTGGGCTACATCAGCCAAGAAGAGCCCATCCCTGGAATTTAGAAATACTGTCTGAGGTCTCTCAGCCGGATGATGTGTGCTGCTAGGTGCCATATTTTCAGCTGCATGGAGGAAGCTGATCTTGCAGAAAGAGGCAGAGAGTGAGAGATCACTTTATATCCTTTGAAACCTTAAATCCAGCCAACCCTGAGAGCAATTCCATCCTTTCTAATCTCAGTGAGTCAATAAATTCTCTCTGTTTTAAGTTAGTTTGAGTTGAGTACCTATTGTTTGCCCTTGAGTTATGGCTGTATGAAGAGTATTCCAGTTTGTGGAAGATTGGTAGGTATCTTCCCTCCTCCATGAGCAACAATGGTTCCATATCATCAGCAGAACCTGGAGAACTGTCCACTGATTGGGCTGACCTTCCCACAGAAGACGAAGACCCCTCCCTTCATCCTTCAGGAAGCACCTGGCTTTTCTGGAAGCCAGTGACAGTCTGGGGGTAAGCAAACGAAAACAGTGTTATGAAGGACGGGTAGCTCAGTCATTCAGTTTAAAACCTTAGTCATTTCTGGATCCTTTCTTTCCTTAGTCGCTCACCCCTTCCCCCAATACTCAGCACACACAGAGACATCCTGTTAGTCATCAAGTCCTGCTGATTTGGATCAAATGCTTTATGGAAGTGGGCGGAGTAACTATAATGAAAGTTGGTGGGCCAGCGGGTTCTTCCTTCTGGACATCTTGCAAATCCAGTTTTTCTTCTTCATTTCTACTGCCAGCACTGTAGACCATTGCAGTTGGTCTCCTTGCCTCAAACCTCACCTTTTCTAGAATTTGTTTTCTAATGCATATTTTTGATTGTCGCATGCTTTTGATGGATTCAAAAGTCTTCAGTTTTCCACTGCTGATGCCCTAAATTGCAAACTTGGCGTTGCAACTGTTCCTGAACTAACCTACATTTGCCATCCAATGATCTGTGAATTCCACAAATCAATCTTCCAGTCTTGTCACATCCCTTCCATTGCAGCACCACCTACCCTTACCTCTTTCCTCAAATTAAAAGACTGCTTTTCTATGAGGCTTGAAGAGCCATTTCAATCCTACTCCTCCATAGAATACTTCTTTAGCCTGCCAATCCACAATGAATATCCCCTTCTGTGAACTCTGTAAACAATTGTTGTCTAGACTAGGGTTTTTCGAACTGTGCTTACATTCCCAGGGAGTATTTGGCCAGCCCAAGTCAAGCTTTTGGTGTTTTTGTAAAACTACTGATTATATATTCAAATTTGGCTGAGCATATTATTTGCAAACCCAGTTTCTGTCTTGTCTTCTACTCCCAAATTACATCCTCATGCTATGGTGGTGCATTTATTCCCAAGTACAAATTAAGGATCATTAAAATTTGTTTTGCAATGTACAGATAGAGAACTGCTTATTATTAATGTTATTATTCAAAACCGTGACCCTTGGGAAAATACTATGAAAAACAGAACTGCTGTAACAATTTCCACAGTTTCTAAACCAAATGCACTTTATTTATTACTTCCTACACCCTCACCTTTTTTCCCCCTCTCACCTTTTTGATGCGGGATTTTAAGCTAGAAAGCGGTGTAAAATTTGTTGTGTTGGAGCAGTCTGACAAACATTCATTGTGTACCTACTCTCTGACAGGAATAGTGATAGAGGGTTATGATACAAAGATAAACAAGTCCCTGCCAGGAGAGGAAAAGTTTTCCAGATGGATTCAATGCACAAAGACATTCTAGGCAGAGGGAACAGCATATGCAAACTCCTGTGCCCTGGAATGCGCCAGACATGAAAACTTTGTGGTCCAGATTCTGCGGATTTTTTGAATTGAAAAATTTGGTGACTTTTAAAAGCTTGACAGCCTCTGGGTTGAATTAAGCCCTTTGCCTTCTTGCTCTCCACAAGGGCAGTTCAGGGTCCAAATGCAGACACAAATAACCTTTATATTGAGATCTGTCAGTATGGTTCACTTCATATATATAGGTCCTCTAGTTAATTCTCACACCATCTTGGGTGTTTATCATCCCCTCTAGTTTACAGACGAGGAAATCAAGGCTCAGATGGATAAAATGACTTGTCCAAAGTATCACAAATAGGAAATGATGGAGAGATGATGTAATTAACATCCATAACATCTCTGGAGAAAGTCACCAACAGGTCATTTTTTAGTCTGGGTTGAGGAAGAACTTTCTTTCCATTTCAGAACAGCTTGCCTTCCCAGGTTCTGAGTTAACTGTATCTTTTACGGAGAGAAGCCTTTAAACAGAAGGGTGACCAGATATCCATATTAGTAGAAAGAGGTGACTGAAGGGAGCTTTTCCAGTCCCTGCAGCTCTGGAGCTGGCACGTATCAAGAACTCCTTTTTGTTGAACGCCTGAATCCTCACGTGCTGTGGCTAGTCTCTCCTTTTGGAATCAAAGTCCCTTGTGGGCAGGGTCCCAGTTGTGTCTTTTCAGGAACACTGTGCAGTTTGGGTAGATTTTGGTAAATGTTTGTTTAATAATGATGAGTGAATGAATTTTGAGGTGAGGGGTTGTTGAGGGAAGGCCAACGCTGGCTCTAAAGACTTTGTAGGGTTTATGAGATGCTGTCCTGGTCCTCCCTGAAGCCTCTGGATGGGCTATTTCTTTCCTCCTTCCTGTGGCTTCCACATCTAACAAACCAGCCGGGGAGGGGTTCTGCAGCCAGGGTGGGGCCGTGCAGCCCCGAGGAGCCAGGTCTCCTAGCGCGGCGCCCACTCCATCACTGGGGTGGGGGGAAGAGGTGAGAACCTGAGACCCGCTGAGCCCAGCTGGGGCCCCTTCCCTTCGACGTGCCACCGTAGCCCACTACCTGTCTCCCCGGCCGCCCCTTCGCAGCCTGGGCCCGGGTGCGCCCCGCGGGCAGCTGGCCCGCTACCCCTCGGGACCCCGCCAGCCGCCTCCAGAGCCGGCCGGGGGCGGCGGGACGGACCCAAGAGCTCCCCTACTCCGGGACCGGTCCCCGGGGCGCGGCCGGGCAATCGCCCCCGCCCCCCCCCGCCCCGGGGGCCGGGCCGGGCTCCCGGGGGGCGGGGACTCGCCCAGTGGCAGCGGCGTCCGGGCCGGCGGCGGGCGCGGGGCGGCTTCCTGCAGGCGGCGCCGGGGCGAGCCGTTGCCCGCTGCAGCCACCGCCGCCGGGTCGCGGGGGCCGCGGCGCTCGGGCCGCGTCGGTGCCATCCGGGCGCGCTGCGCGGCCGTCGCTGCTGCCCGCGCTAGTGCCGCCGCCGCCGCCACCGCCGCCGCCGCTGCCGGTTACGCCAGCTCCGCCGCCGCCCGCTCTGATTCTGCGCATAGGCAGCCCCCAAGCCTGTCATTCTGCAAAAACACAGTTTACTCAACACACCACACACACTCACACACACACACGCGCGCACACACACGCGCACCCTGGCCCCCTCGCGCACACGCACGGAGGGCGCGAGCGAGCAGACGCGCACACCCGGCGAGCCAAGTTCCGCAGCCTGGCATGGCTTCTGGGGACCTTTACGAGGTATGGGGACGCGGGGGCTCGGGCCGGCCCCAGCCCGTGGGCGGCGGGCGGAGGGCGGCAGCCGGGCGGTGGGGACCGGGCCGGGGCCGGGGCCGGGCGCGAGCGGGAGTTGCCGAGCCCGCGGCGGCAGCGGCGGCGGCCGGAGGGCGGCGGGGGCCGGGCGCGCCTCCCTCCCGCCCGCCCTCCCGCGGCGCCCGCGCCCGCTCCCTCTTTCTCTTTCTCTCGCACACACTCTCTCTTACTCCATCTACTTTGCGGCCTTGGAGGGGAAGGAGGAAGCCGGGCGGAGCCGGGGCGGGGGAGGTAGCGGTCCCGGGGAGGTGTTTCTCGCCCGACGAGCCGCCTTGAGTGCAGAAAGTACAGGTAAAAGTCGGCGCCGGACGTGCCAGGAATGCTGGGGGCCGCACGGCGGCCGGCGAGGGTGCGGGGCAGGAGGTGCGTGGCCCGGGGGCGCGGGAGAGGAGTGGGGCGGGCGATGGGAGCGGAGCCCAGCCCCGGCGAGGCGGGGTCCTGTGGAGGGTTGCGAAGGGGGCGGCATAGTGGGGGGTCGATAGACACCCATCAAGCAGTTCCCCCGGGCCACCAGTGGCCACCGCCCCCTCCCCCCACCTGCTGCCCCAGACCCCGGCTCGGAAACCCTACCGGTTGCGTGGTGGGGGGCGGTCCTTGGGGTGTCGTGCTCACTGGGGGCGAAAGGGGGCGCTGCAGATGGCCCCTGATGGAAGGAAGAGAACATGGAAGTCAGAGGTGGGTGGTAACACGTTGCTTGAGGACTAGGGATGTGAGCCATGCCCCCAACACACTGTCACCTTCAGTGGATACCTGCCCCCAGGTACACACAGGTAGTGAATGGCCCGCATCGGATATCTTGAAAGCCTCTCAGGAGTGGTCTAGGTGTACATTAGTCTGGTGTCTTTGAAACAGAGAAATAGTCACAGCCTTTGGGGAACTACGTTTTAGCTAGCTCTGGACACAATTTAGTGCGTTTGGATTCCCCACAAGTGGACGAAACCAGAAACAGTCCCCAGTCCCTGGGGAGAATGCCTCCAAAGAGGTGTTGGCCCCCAAGAGAAGGTTCAGGATAAGGCATCTAAGAGACCAGTCATCCCGCCGGTCCTCCAAGAAACCAGCAGCATCAGTCAACCTGGACCTTGACTCCCTGAACGTAAATACGTTAACACTAACCCTGGTTCTCAAGGCTTTTGGAAAAAAATTGCTGGTAAAATTCCAAAAGGGTGGGTAGCCTTGTGGGTAAGGGACTCAGGGGTGATTCACCAATAAGAGAATCTAGGGTTGATTCACCTGCCATGAACGTTGTTCTCTGGGCCTTTTGGACTGCTGAAGCTTTTTTACGATGGTGGATTTGCTGGCTGGTCAGTGAGAAGAATGGAGAACACTCAAGTTGGCACCTTGGCTTCCTGTGCCACCAGGGTCTTGTTGATGATTCTGGACTTGGTGAGGCCCAGTCATGGGTCACCAGTGAGCAGGCTCAGGTGGGATGGATGGGTGATCTTAGCACTCATGAATGAGTTGACTGCTTCTCTACCCTACTGCCTTCCTCATCCCTGTTGCTAATCAGGAAGATGAAATTGGGTAGAAACCTGATGAAGAACTCTGTCAGATTTTGGCCAGTGGGTCACCCAAGAAGCACCTTGGTCTGTTTCAAGATGGCAGAGCAATTTCTGAAACCAAAAGCTGAAGCACAGTAAAATGGGAGGTGTGGTTGAGCTTTTCAAAGAATATCTAGCTCTATTAGGACATTGGCCAAACGTAGATATTGTTCAGGGGCAAAACTCACCTCATTGGGAGTGTGGATTTTTCTACCCGTTGTCAATTGAGTCCTCTTAGAGCTGCTGACTGTGCCGGGATGAATAGCTGCATCACAGAGGTGTTAAGAGGACATTTCAGGAGCAGTCAGTAGTTATCCACTTAAAGTTTGGAACTTATGAACCTTCAGGGTATAATTTCTTGTTGAATGTTCATCTGAAACTGTTCTCCTTAACATTGGTGATTATAGTTGCGAGGTGAATCCGGTAAAGGGGAGTTTTCACACTGGCCTTGGAACTATCCTAGCACCTCAAGAGTTCTTATTGAAGTTCAATAAACAGGACAATAACAGTAATTACTTCTGTGATAGTAGGTAATTGTGCTAGATGTAAAATAATTTTCCCATGGCTGGTTATTTGCATAGTCATTACTTAAAGGGCTAAATTGAATTATGAGAATATAACCAATGTCAACATTTTTATAGCCTACGATGCATAACATATACTGAGGAATTTGAATTGTCCACATTTAGCTTTAAAAACAATTAAGAAGTGCTAATTGTACATTAGCATATATAACTCTCACTGTAAAATTGGTGTGTGTGTAAAAAATAGGGTGTTGATTTAAGGATAACACTTGGAATATTCAGTACATTGATTGACCTTGAAGGAAAAAAAAGAAGAAAAGCTATCTAATTCTCAATATTGGTATTATATTAATTAAACATATATTTAAGTGTCTATAAAATGGCTTCTTTTAACCTCTGATCAAGAAAACACATTTTGAGTGGGCTAAGAACTATACATTTGTAATTGGCATATTTCACTGGTGCATCTGCTGACACTGTTCTTGACCCTTTCTGGTGAAGGTGCGATTTGGATTATAGAGAATCTTCATCTTCTCTTTGATATTTCAGACAATTAAATTGTAAAGCGTAAACCTTCCCCAAATAGCTTGTAGGCCAGAAAATGAAAACTTTATTTAATGGCTTTCTTCAGTCATAATGAGGAAACAGAGAAATCAAGCTCAGGTTCCAAATTTTTTGCTGTTGATAGATTGTTCTATCTTGTTTTTCCTATAGCAGAGTTCTCATCATTTGGTGTGATAGAAAAGTGATCTTAAGTATTGGTTGACCTTCTTAGAGTCGGGTGTCTGTCTGGATATAAAATGAAATCCTTATCCAGGTGCTCCGGTCTACATTCTGCTAAACAGGCACACGAAGTGGCAGTCTGTGAGCCAGGTCTTGGATGTCTATGTATTTTGCTTTATTTCACCTGAAAAGTAAATAAGGAAGATGGATTTGAATGCCTTTAGATAGAGCATGTGATCTCTAGTTCATCATTGTTCCTGTGCTTCATTTTCCCTCACTCTTACGTTACTTCTCTGGCTCCAGGAAGCACTAGAGTTTGCACCCCCAGGATTCTCGTCAATCATTTGTTAAGATGTTTGGGTGTCAGGAGAACCTTGTCACTGGAATAAGAAACCCAGTTCTCTTGTCTTGTTCATCTCTCTGTCCCTAGCTCCTCACACATTCAGGCTCTTGTTGACTGAATCAATGAACAGAAGACTGAATTAAGTATTTGTAAAGTACATTGGGTGACCTTTGTTATCCTTGTGGTGTGACTCTCTGTTCTCTTTTCTTCCCCGGCTCATGGTCTCTTAGTGGTGTTAACACCACGTGTAGGGGCCCTGTGGAAGGAAGTGAGTGAGACCCTTTCCAGAGAACCACACCGTTATTCATTAGAAGGATCGAATGCATCTAAGCTTCAAGCATGTAGTTTTCCATGTGGCTGTTGGCGGTATTTTACACCCCCTCCCTTGTGGTTAGCTGACGTTGTGGAGGAGGTCTGCACTTGGCAAAAATGTTCAGAGGGAATGCTATATGTCTATAGAAAAAATCAGCATTGGCCAGTTTATAGAGAGGGGCTCGACAGTGATAGTTCCTTCTGTGTTTGTCAACATTCATTTTATTTATATTTATTTAATTCTATCTTAAAAGGATGAAATATGCCATATGTCTTTTTTGGGATTGATACATGCATTGATATTTATCTAATGTATACATGTGTGATTATGTGTATGTTTGTGTGTGTATATATAATAGTACATATGTATATATAATATTAGAAAATACGGCTTTCATTTTATTCCAAATAAAATAAATAATAATAATAGGATAATTTTAGTTTTGTTGAAAGAAATTTACTTTAGTTAAAAATCTCCTCTGCTATTGTGATGACATATACATTTGTGCTATAGCAATATATATATATATATATATATATATATGCACCTCGTGTTTTGCAGAATCACACACTAAAAAATAACAGGGCTATGCAAAAAAAAAAAAGGATTGAAGCAAACTGCTGAAAATGTATGGAACTTTGTAAGCAGAATCAAAACCAAAAAGAACTCTAATAAAAATATAGTTTGGTTAAATCTCCACCTGACTGGTGTTTGCTCTTAACAGGTCAGATCATCCCTTAAGCCTCAGGCCAGGCTGGTGAGCCCTTCCTCTCTCTGCGGATGGCAGAGGGCATTTGCGTCTAATAGAGACCGTTGTCATCAAAATTAAATCTGGCCCAGGGTGTAGCTCTCTTCATTTATCCCTTTAGGTCTTTTTTTAAACAATTATTTTTCAACTATAGTTGACATACAATATATTATTATAGTGTCAGGCGTACAACAGAGTGATTAGATGTTTACATACCTTATGGAGTGATCACCTGTCTTCATGGAGTGATACTGTCTTCATAGTTTCTTTACCTGTAACTTGCAGCTCCTCCAGGCAGGTTAACGTAGTAGAAAGCATAGTGGTTCTTGAAGCCAGAATTAGTTACTACTAACGTTAAAAGAAGGTACTTGCTTGCATTTCCACCTTTGTTCTAAGGTCTTCATACATCATTGTTTCTCTTGTGAGAGCACTTTACTACGATTGCTTCAAAATACCAACAAACTAGGAAAAATCTCATAAGAATCAACACAGCTTACTTCTTAGACTGACGTCGTTCCCCTATTTACCAATCATGTCTGAGGTAATTCCTGCCAAAGAAACACGTGTAGCATTGGGGCAGTCAGTGACATCACTGCTTGAATCTCTGTACCAGTTTTCAAAGAGGCAAGCATCTTCAAAGAAGATATGTCGGTTGAGTTGAATCAGTTTCTTGGCACATAGTAGGTAGGCACCCAATAAACATTGAGTAGATGTATAATTCTCCCACCTTTTTGAAAGTTATTTTAAATTATTCCCTCTGGGTAGACATCAGCTTATTTTCAAGTAGGCTTTTATGTGAAGTCATTCCTTACTGCATAAGATTACTCCTTCTGAGGCTTAAACTTTCCTTGCAAAGAGTTTGGGTATAGTTCCTTGCAGACTAACTAATGGATAAGGAATGGTTTAGGCATTGTAATTATCGAAGATCTTAGATATTGGAAACATTCATTTATATTCCAAAGACATGAGTTGTTCTGCATCTCTTAGATGGTGAAAAGGGGTATAGATGTGGTTGAATTCATAGCACCATCATCATTTATTTCCCATCAACAGAACATCAAATAGATGCCAAGCACTAGAGAAATGATGACATTGTGCTCTCAGTGGGCCTGTGGTTTAGCGGGAGATATAGTTAAGAAAGGCAATTCGCGGTGAGTGCAGTGGGAAAAGTGTTAGTAGAGGGAGTGATGGGGTATTCCAGAAGCAGGGGGCATCCAGCCGAGGGGGGAATGAGGTTTCCCAGAGGAGGCAATGGCTATTGAGAACTTTAAATTAGGAAATTAGCCTGATCAGATTTGTAAGACTTATTGAGAATATTTATTATCTTTTATGTTTTTGAAAGCAATTTGTTAATTGTTGCATCTTTAAAAATACAAGCATAAAAAATTAAAATGGTAATACCTAAAAATAACTATTGTTATTGGTGTTCAATAAATACTAATGTGATATCTGAATTAATTAAAATGTTAGCTTTCTTGGTATAGATACAAAGTAAAATAGTATTCTATACACATTTATATAATTTAAAAAACCAAATTGAGACAGAGTACACAGTTTTATAATCCATTTTGAGCAAATAAAGTGAACATTTTATATATTGAAATATTCTACATCATAATTTTTAGTAACAGGTTAACTGGAGTAGATGCACCATTTTGTCTGTAATCCCCTCTTGCTGGGCATCTAGATTGTTTCTGTTTGCAAGCTATTATAAATACTGCTGTCACCGACCTCTGTGAACATTATTATTTGTATGCATATCTTATTATTTTCCCCAGTATAAACTCTTAGAAGTGTAATTACTAGTTTGAAGAATGTGAACATTTTTAACACCATTGATACGTAATCTCAGATTGCCCATCAGAAATGGACAATGGATTAGGTTGGAGGAAGACTAGAAGCAGGGTGACCAGTTAATATGCTGTTTCAGTTACTGAAACAAGTAGTGTTGGTGGCTCAAACTAAGGGAGTGGTAGTGGAGATGGAGAGACATGGATAGAATTGAAAGATTTAAAAAGAATTGGCACAATTTGATGTATCAGGATTATGTTTGGATGCATATAATAGAAAATATACAGTGACTTAAACAAGGTTTGTTTTCTATTGTGAAGTATACACGGAGTTAGGCAGTTCAAGGTTGGTATGATAGTCTATGACATTCTCAGAGTAGCAGGCTCTCTCTCTGTCTTTCATCTTCAGCTGTGGCTTCTGTCTTCAAGGTCACTGCTTGGTCCAAGATGGCCATATAGACCTAACCATCCTTTTTGTAAGAGGAAGGAAAAAACAGAAAGGAGGGAAGGGCAAAAATTGAATCATCCGTTATAAATAGCTATCTAGAAGTTCCACGCAGTCCTGCTTTCAGCTCATTGGCCTGCACCTAATTATGTGGTCATCTAGCTGCAAAGGAGCCTGGAAAAGTGATTTACAGTTGCATTTCTCCCTCTCCCCTTCAAATAAAACCTTAATGACGGTATGTAGGGATTGGTGTCTATTTTAGTGCATGAGGTAGGACCAGTTATGGAGATAGAGAACCTAGAAGAAGCATTGCTTGAAGGCAGTGGGGGCAGTGGAAAGGACAATGAATTCAGAGTGTTTGTGAGACATCTAGGTATAGCTGTCCATAATGGTAGGTCATGTGAGTCTGAAGCTCAAAAACAGTATTTGGCATGGAAATAGAGATTGGGAATCATTTGTATGTAGATTATAATTAAAGCCAAATGACAGTATGTAAACATGAGGAGGGTTCAATGATGGAGTACTGGAGAAAATGGACATTTAAATGATGGAAGAAGAGAAAGATCAGATTTACAAGGACTAGCAGGAGGGGTAGAAGAAAAAACAAGAGGCTTTGTTGTTATGGAAGGCGATGGAAAATTGCATTTCAAGAAAGAAGGTATGGCCCTGGCTGGTGTGGCTCAGTGGATTGAGTGCCAGCTTGTGAACCAAGGGTCGCAGGTTCAATTCCCAGTCAGGGCACATGCCTGGGTTGCAGGCCAGGTCCCCAGTAGGGGGCACATGAGAGGCAACCACACATCAATGTTTCTCTCCCTCTCTTTCTCCTTCTCTTCCCCTCTCTCTAAAAATAAATAAGTAAAATCTTAAAAGGTATGGTCCAGCATCCTTTGGATTTCATAACCAGGAAGTCATTGGTAACCCCAGGGGACATCTATTCCAAACAGTGTGTTGGCAGGTTGGGGGGGACTTGATGGCAGTGTAACGATGAGTGGGGGAAGTGTGGGGAATGTGGACGTAGAGACTCCTTATGTGGGTGACACTTAAGAATCTTGGGTGCGATAGTGAGGAGAGGTTGAATGTGTTATCCAAGGGTGGAGTGGGAGAATGAGTCTGTCGTCTCCATTCTCCTGCCTCTGCACATGCTCTGCTACTTTGGATGACTTGGGTAATAAAATATTGTGGCTTAGACTCTGCGTCATTGGACCTATGTTCTTAGAAGAAGTAACTTTTCATAAACCCTACAAATTCCTCTCTCGCTGACCTATGACAGTGCGGTCTGGTGTCTTCAGTGATTATACCTGGAGAAAAAAAGTAGAACATGTGTAATGTAGGCATACAGAACCTTTTTAAATAGCATCGTTCAAGGAAAAGATCTTGCTAGGTTGGAGGACTAGGAGATACAGTTAGATCTTCATTTAGGTTTTGCCACATTAGCATTCTTCTGAGAGGAGAGGCAGAGTGGGTGAGAACACTGCTGACGAATGAAGGTGATCATCAGTTTTCTGTGTCAGCTTGGTTGGCTTCAGTCCTCAGCTGTCCAGTCAAACATTAATCTAGGTGTCATTGTAAAGATACTGTGTAGATGAGATTAAAGTCTGTAATCAGTTGACTCTATGGGAGATTATCCTAGATTATTTTGGTGGACTTGATTCAACCAGTTGAAAAGCCCGGAGAATAGAACTGAGGTTTCCCTGAAGGCAAAGTTCCATGTGTGGATAGCTGCTTCAGCCTGGAAGACTTCCAGGCTGCCTTTCCTAATGGGCTGCCCTATGAGCTTCCGACTAGCCTAGCCAACCCCACAACCGTGGAAGCCAATCCTGGCAGTAAATTAATGTGTACATTCTAGTGGTTCTGATTCTCCGAATGAATCCTGCTTGAAACAGTCAGGGTTCCCGCCCACGCTCTACCATTGGATAACATCATGTGACCAGATTATTCTCTTAATCCTTTTGAGCCTTGATGGCCTCTGCTGTAAAATGAGATCTCTACTGGTTTTTTTTTTTTTAAGATTTTATTTTTAGTTATTTTTAGAGAGAGGGGAAGGGAGGGAGAGAAACAGCAATGTATGGTTGCCTCTTACATGGCCCTCACGGGGATCTGGCCTGCAACCCAGGCATGTGCCCTGACTGGGAATCGAACCGGGACCCTTTGGTTCCTAGCCCGCGCTCAATCCACTGAGCTACACCAGCCAGGGCTCTACTGTATTTGAAACCCTTCTGATGAGTCTGTCACTTACTTCTTCAGTAAATGCCTTACTTGTCAGAAGCCGTCATCATCTTGTTTGTATGCATGTGTGAAGAGGGGCAAGCCTAGAGCTCCAAGGACCCCACCCGGCCTTCGTGCACACTGGAGTGGTTCCCGTGGAGCCATACTCGGGGTGGCAGGCACAGGTGGTGCTGGGCCTCTAGGGCAGGCCTCTCCTAGGTCTGGAATTCACCCCTGCCTTGAGTCAGCCTTTGGCTCCGGTACTTGAGTGAACGATGAAGAGTAGCTTTGCTCATCCCGACCTACCCATTCTTATCCCTTCTTTCGGCGCATCGTCTCCTTCTGCCATTGCCCAGCTATCCTTAGCCAGTGGGTAGAAGCTGCTGCTTCCAGAAGTCACATCATTCCAGTGAAAGGCCCACCAGTTGACCAGCCCTTATAAAGTGACAGGTTCCTGAGAAGCCTTGCAGGGCCACTAGTTTGCTGTTTTATGCCCTGCTTTCTCTTAGTATACAGGACACTGCTCTGCTCCCATTTTTTCCGTCTTAACTTCATCACCCCATCTCTCCCAGAATCCCTGCATTGACCCTTCACCACATTGCTTTTCTAAATGACTCAGAGGAGTGGCAGCATGGAGACTTTAATGACATACCCATGGGACTGGGGTTCTGGGCCACACTCTGCCACTCCAGGAATTTCCCTTCCAAAGGTCACAACCATATTCTCAGGTTCTGAATGAGGGAGTGTTCCTTTTTGATTTTCATTTCTTTTCTAGTTCAGGGTTTTAAAAATTATGACTGGCTCTGACTGATGTGGCTCAGTGGGTTGGACGTCGACCCACAGACTGAAAGGTCACCATCCTACAGACCGAGAGGTCACCCGTTTGGTCCCTGGTCAGGGCACAGGCCTGGGTTGCATGCCAGGTCCCTAGTTGGGGGCATGCGAGAGGCAACCGATCGATATTTCTCTCCGTCTATTTCTCCCTTCCCCTCTCCCTAAAAGTAAATAAATAAAACTTTTATAGAATTATGTCTGGACAGGTCTTACTAACAAACCATGGATTTTACACAAATGCTGGATTTGATTTTATTTAAAAATAATCATTTGCTCACTACTCCATCAATCAAATATTCATTGTTTGTCAGCTATGTGCCTGGAACTGTGCTGGGTGCTGGGGCTGCAGCCATGAGTGTCTTCTAAACTGTTGTTCAGAATGTGATCATTGAAAAACCTAACACCCACGTGTAGTTACAGACCACATTTTTACCCCACTGGAGTGTTCAGTGTGTTGAAAGGGACAGCCAGGTCAACCCTTTTCTTTGTGAGCACTCCTCAGAATACAGCTTTTCCTGGTTCCATGTCGGGACATATATTTGAACTTCTTGTATATGCATTGTTTTAGCAATGTTGTAGGTCTGCAGTGGTCTTAAAAAATTCAGGTCTATTTGTGTCTCCTCACACAGAAATGTACAAGCAAACAGGCTTTATGGCACAGTGCATCCCAGTGTAATTAAAAACTAGTCCAGGTTCAGGAGGTGGTGGCTGGTGAACGTTCTAGACGTGGTGTGATAGTGTGTGATAATGACTGAATGTCTGCCACCTCGTTTCGTTATATGGTATAAAACACAGTGTCACGCTTTCTGAGAGTTCTAGGTCCTTCTGGCCTGACTTTGAAATTTGAGAGAAGGACTGAGAGCAGTTGTTACATATCAGCTTTTAACCACGGAACAAACATTTCCTTCATCTCTTCTTTTCAACTTTAGCATCAGTTAGAATGAAGAATGCCCTGAGATGGCAAGACAGGACAATCAAACGAAACCAAACCTGCCACCACTTACAACCACTTACGAGAGGATCTGCCTGCTGTTCCGTGGCCCAGAGCGGGAAGACACAGTCGTGTATGCCCTAGCGCTCAAGAGAGGGTTCCGCGGGCCGCCCGCGGGTTGGCGTGTGAAGGAGCGCCTGTGAACGCCTCTACTGGGGCGGGAAACCCTCCCTTTGAGTCCCTCTGAGCGTGTGTATGTTGGCACTGCTTTAAGCCATGCTGCTTCAGAAACAGTGATGGCTCTGCCCACTAGGGATTACCGTGAAGGAACCCATTTCAGGGGTCTTGGGGTTCGTTGACCTTTACTCAGGCTTCAGTATTTAGGAGAATGTTGGTTTGGAGGGCAGTTGGTCATATTTCTTGCTCAGTCTGATCATTTCAGCATTTCCTGAGCCTCAGTGTGTTTTCCCATGTGCTCCCCACTGCCCCCTTTCGTTGGCAGTGGTGTCTGTGTCCCTTCATGGTTGGAATTGGCAGGATAATGTTTTTCTTTGCTACCATATACTGTACGTACAGTTTGGTGCCTGGTGAACAGTGGGGACTTATATGGATTTATGTTCAGAATAGCGAGGCTTCCATTGGTGAGGCAGATGGCCCCAGATGCTATCATATGGGCCCATTCACTTGGCTTTAAAAAAATATTGCCAGAGCATACACATTATTGACAGTTACTACAATTAAGATAGAATGTACAAGTAAGTAGAAGTATTTATACCAATATTTAAAGAAATACAAAGAACCAGAAAGAGATATATAATACTATTTTGTCACCAATGGCATGACCAGCTGTAAAGTACTAGTGGTAATTTATCAGTGCGTTTTTTCTGTAAGAAACTCAGCTTGAATAGAGAGGAAAACAGAGATAGGTGATAATTCCTATATATGCATAAACACATGATTTATTTCTTTCCTAGGTGTTTTACATTGAGTTGTCCAGATGGCCAGACATTTATATTGATTTTAACAAAGGGGTTTAGAAGTTGGAATACCTTAAGTGTCATCTAGTCTAATTCTGCATCCAGCATGTGCATCCTTCACATGTGACCACCTCTCCTTCTAGGAAACTTTCCAAGCAAATAGGGTGCTTTGTCTCAAAGGGCAGTCTCTTTTATTTTGGCATAGGGTGCTAGCTGTTGAAAAATGCTTTGTGAGTCAAAGTCTGCCTTCTTGAGAAGTTTACACTTACATCCGTAAGTGTAGTAAGTTCAGTCACCAAGATCTGTCACTTTCATTTCCTAGGGAGCGCCATTTCCCTGCTGCCATCCAAGTCCATACTATTCCTTTCTCCCTTTGGAAGAATCAGTAGCTTCTTAGCCAGACTCCTCTGTGTTTCCTCTTTGATGCCCTCTATGTCATTCCATAACTAAAGGGATCGATTGAAAAGGTACTTCTGAACAGGTCTGTCTTTCCAAAGTCTTCATTGGCCTCCCATTGCCCTGGGCAAATACCCCAAGTACTTACCATGATCTAACACCTGCCTGCCTTTCTAGGCTTAGCTAAGACCACGCTCCCTTTTCTTCTCTGTGTACCATACCCACTGCCTCTTTTCAGTTTGTTCAAATGGCCGTTGCCTCAGTCCCTTTGCTCATGCTGTTTCTTGTGTCTGAGGGCCCCTGGCGCTGCCTGGTCTGCTCTTCCCTCACTTCTCAGCTTTCAAGTTGATTCACCAAAGAGGCCTTCCCTGGCCACGAGGCCAGGGTAGACCTCCCTGTTATCTGTTCTCTGAGAATCCTGTGCTTATCTCTCACAGCATTGGTGCTTGTAATCAGTCGGTTACTGTTGTACTTACTTAAGGACTGTCTTCTTGAAGGCAGGGCCACATCTGGTTCAGTGATTTATGTCCAGCCCCTGTGGCCTAAGACGTGCTTATGGAAGTCTTTCGAGTATCCCAGAAAGTTCTGGGCCATTGGAAATGAGGACTGTTTTCTCCTCCAGAGCAAGCATCCCTATCTTTTTTCCTGCTCTTATCTGATGTTTCCCAGTCCTTCACCCTCCTGGCTGTGCGCTCATGGATATCTCAAATCTGTTTAGCGCCCTGCTTTCAATGTATTATCTAGACTGACTCTTGGTTTATCAGCAAAGTTCACTTCTTGTAATTTGGACGCTGGACTTTTTATTAATTTAGTCTCAGGAATAACCAGAATCTAAATCGCAGAATATTTAAACAAATAACATGAATGAAAACAATAGTCTTGGAACTTCTGTGCACTTGGTAAATTGGTGGTTTGAAGGACAATTACAATAAACAACACATTAAAAAAAAAGAAAAAACTCATATTCATCTCAAAAAGTTAGAAAAAGAACAACAAAGTGAATTGAAGGAACAAAAATATAAATAAAAACAAAAACATTGATAAAGTAGAAAAACAGAATAAGTGTAGTAAAAGTTGTATTAGCTGTTTTTCTGTCAAAGTTTTACTTACATCTGTATACGTTTGCTGTTTTTTATTGTGGTGAGATATCTATAACATAAACTTTTCCATTTTAACCATTTTAAGGAGTACAGGTCAGTGGCAGTTCGTGTTTTCACAATGTTATGCAGCCATCACCCTGTCTTATTCCAGAACATTTCCCATCACGCCAGGTGGAAACTCCATGCCCACCACCTAGTCAGTCCCCACTCCGCATCTCACGGCATCCACTAAGCTGCTTTTTGTTTCATGGATTTGCCTTATTTCATATAAGTAGAATCATACAATATATGGCTTTTTCTATCTGGAGTTTTGTTTTTACTTACCATAGTGTTTCTAAGGCTTATTCATGTTGTGGCATATAGTCAGGATTTCGTTTCTTTTTGTGCCTGGATAATATTTTCTAATATGTATGTATACCACATGTTGTTTATCTGTTCATCTGTTGATGGGCATCTTTTGGCCGTTGTGAATAATGCTGCTATGTACTTGGCTTTCAAGTATCTATTTGAGTCCCTATTTTCTTTTTATTGATTGATTGATTGATTGATTTTTAGACAGAAGGGAAGGGAGGGAGAAAAAGAGGGAGAGAAACATCAATGTGTGGTTGCCTCTTGCATGCCCCCTACTGGGGACCTGGCCTCCCACCCCGGCATGTACCCTGACTGGGAATCGAACCAGCGACCCTTTGATTTACAGGCCAGTGCTCAACCCACTGAGCCACACCAGCCAGGGTTGAGTCTCTATTTTCTCTTCTGTTGGGTATATACCCAAGAGTGGAATTGCTGGGTTACATTATAATTCTATGTTTAACTTTTTGAGACACTGCCCGACTGTTTTCCACAACGTCCGCTCCATCTTACATTCTCACCAGCAGTGTTTTGAGAATTCCAGTTTATTCACATCTTCACTAATACTCGTTTATGATGTTGAGCATCTTTGCATGTGCATATTGCCATTGATTATATCTTCTTTGAAGAAATGTTTATTCATGTCTTTTATTCATTTTTAAATTGGGTCATTTGTCTTTCTGTTGTTGGGTTGTAGGAGTTCTGCATATATTCTGGATATTAAACTCTTATCACATACGACATGATTTGAAAATATTTTCTCACGTTCTGTGTGTTGTCTTTGCGCTCTCTTGACAATGTTCTTTGATGTACAAAGATTGAAATTTTAATGCAGGATCTATTTTTTTCATCGCCTTTGGTTTTGATGTCATATTTAGAGTAGAACTCCACTAGTATTTTGAATAGAGGTGGAGAAAGTAGGCATTGTAGTCTTGTTCCTGATCTTAGGAGAAAAGCTTTCAACCTCTAACCATTGAATATGATGTTGCCTGTGGATTTTTCATAAATATTCCTCATCATGTTGAGTACCTGCTTTTGTGGATTTTTTTTATTATGAAAGGGTGTTGGATATTGTCAAATGCCTTTTCTGTGTTAGTTGATATGATTATGTATTTTTCCCTTTTTATTAATGTAGTGTATTGCATCTATTGGTTTTCATATGTTGAACCACCTTTGCATTCCTGGTATCAATCCCACTTGGTAATGGTGTACAATCCTTTTAATATAATGTTGCATTTGTTTTGTTGGTATGTTGATGAGGATTTTTTAAAGCTGTATGCATGAGAGATATTGACATTGTGTGTGTGTATGTATATTTGTATGTGTGTCTTGTCTGGTTTTGGTATCAGGGTAACATTGGCATTATAAAATGAATTAGGAAGTAGGTCTTCCTCTTTAATTTTTGGAAGAGTTCAAGAAGGTCTGGTGTTAATTCTTTAGATATTTGGTAGAATTTATCAGTGAAGTCATCTGGTCCTGGCTTTTTGTTTATTTGGATGTTTTTGATGACTAATTCAATCTCCGTACTTGTTGTAGGTTTATATAGGTTTTCTATTTATCTTTGAGTCAGTTTTGGTAGTTTGTTTGTTTCTAGGATTTTTTCCATTTCATGTAGGTTATTCATTTTGTCATGTAGGTAGGTATCCAACAAACTGGATTACCTATATGAACAATGCTATTTGTTTTAGCATTCTTTCATATTTCTTTTTGATTTCTGAGGAGTCTATAGTAATGCCCTTTCTTTAACTTATGATTTAGCAGTTTAAGTCTTCTCTCTTTTTTTCTTGGTCTAGCTAAAGGTTGGGCAATTTTTTTTTATCTTTTCAAAGAACCACCTTTTGGTTTTGTTGATTTTCCCTGTTGTTTTTATTTTCTATTTGGTTTGTCTCCACTGTCATCTTTATTATTTCCTTCCCTGTACTAGCTTTGGGCTTAGTTTCCTCTTCTTTTTCTAGTTCCTTAGGGTATATAATTAGGCTAATGATTTGTAGTCTTTATTCTTTTTTAATGTAGGTGTTTATAGCTATACATTTTTCTCTGAGCACCATTGTCATTGCATGTCATAAATTTTGATATGTTTGCTTTTGTTTTAATTTGTTTAAAAATAATTTCTCATTTCCCTTTTGATTTTTCTTTGATTGGTTGTTTAAGAGAGTGCTGTTTAATTTTTATGTATTTGTGAGTTTTCCAATTTTCCTTCTGTTATTGATTTCTAACTTTATTCCATTGTGGTCAGAAAAAGTAGTTTGTGTCATTTAAATCTTTTAAAATGTATTAAAACTTGTTTTATGGCCCAGCATGTGGTCTGTCCTAGAGAATGTACCATGTGCACTTGAGAAGAATGTATATTCTGCTGTTGCTGAACATTCTGTTATATGTATGTTTGGTGTAATTGGTTTAAAATGTTCTTCAAGTCATCTAGTCTTTTATTGATCTGTGTGTTCTAATCCTTATTAAGTGTGAGGTATTAAAAGACCCCAGCTATTACAGAATTGTATATTTCTCCCTTCCATTCTGTCAATTTGCTTCATATACAGGGGTGGGAAAAAGTAAGCTTACAGTTGTTTGTATAGAAAAAATATAATAATTAATAAAAATACAAGAATAAACTATTTCGCATACTCACAGTTGTAAACCTTCTTTTGCCCATCCCCGTATTTTGGGTCTATGTTGTTAGGTACACATATGTTTATAATCATTATATCTCCTTGATGAATTCAACAGTATGGGCATTTTTAAAAAGCCATTTTGTATTTGGTTATGTGATATGTGAATTAAAAGTGTCTAGATTTATTTTTACACAAACAGTTCCCAGTAATGCATCTAGATCTTGTTCTAGCACATTCTTTTCAGTTTTCTAACCTAAATATGTATATTACAATAATTTCTGTTGAAATTGCATCTTGTCAATTTTTTAGCCTATTGAAATTATTTTGAAAATGTGATTAGATATTATCTCCTGTTTGTGTGTGTGTATGTGTTATTAATGGGCTTTAGTATAGGTAAATAGAGAAATGTTTGGATAAGCAAGTACCAGGCATGAAGTAGGCAAGTTAAAATATCAAAAAGTTCACTGTTCTTACTAAGATTAAGATATTTCTTCAATGAATACCCCTTGGATTGCTTAAGAGTTTGGTTAATTTCCAGAGTTCTGAAAAAGTTGGTTCTGATAATTTTTGCGAGTTTTCTTATTACATTTATGGAGGAGAAAATTTTTGGAGATCTTAGTTTACTCTTTTTTATGGACACTACCCTTGTGTTAGTAATATTTTTCAGTATTATTCTAAATGACAAGGAAAATTTTGTCAAATGCTTTGTTGCTTTTAGGTTATTGTGCATCTGTATCATTTTCCTTGTGCATGACCATGTGAATCCTACTAAAGGAGGAAGTGAGATGAGTGTGAAGACCTTGCTTCTTGGAGTGGCTCCATGTTGTTATTGTAAATCATTCCATGCATTCATAGAGACCTATAAACTGATTTTTACAAAAATCTGTTTTAGGATTTTTACCAAGAATTCACAGAACATTACTTAGCAGTTTGTAGAACAGGAAAAGCAGGGTGTGTGTCTCTGTTGTCCATGCAATTCTTATTTTTCAGGATTAAAAAAATGCCAGTCATTCTACAACGTTCTTTATGAGATTGTTTTCAGGTCCTCAGATTATAGTAAGCTTGGGTCTGCGGGTTTGAAACCACTGCAGTAACAGGTGTTCAGATGTCTTCTTCTCAACTCTCTCAATGCAGTTTCCTCTCGCTATCATATGTTTTCTCAATACATTTTAAAAATCAGATTATAAAGCAAATATATACTCCCTGTCAAAATTTTTAAAAAATTGGAAAAAAAAGAAAAAAAGCCCAGTTTTTTATTTAGCATTATCCACTGGTAACATACAGTATATCCATCTCATCTCTTTTTCTACTTACGTAACGGTTATCTAAATCCATATATAATAACTATATAATACAAAATTATGACCATGTTATACAAGACATACTGCAACAGTTTTTAATGATATTTTAAAGATTTTTTTTATTTTTATTTATTTTTAGAGAGAAGGGAGGGGAGGGAGACAGAGAGGGAGAGAAACAGCAATGTACGGTTGCCTCTCACATGGCCCTCACGGGGACCTGGCCCGCAACCCAGGCATGTGCCCTGACTGGGAATCGAACCGGGACCCTCTGGTTCCCAGCCCACGCTCAATCCACTGAGCTACACCAGCCAGGGCCACTTTTTAATGATATTTTATGTCTTCCTTTATTTAGTAGTGCCTATGACAATTTTAATATGCTGTACCATATAATTTATCACCTTGTTATATATTAGATTATTTTCTTAGTTCGTTTTGAAATTTTCAGTATTCTTTAAATATTTTTTAAATCCTCACCTGAGGACATTAATTCATAGCTTTTAGAGAGAGAGGAAGGGAGAGGTTAACATCAAAGTGTGAGAGAAACATCGATTGGTTGCCTCCCGCACACCGGGACCAGGGATAGTACCTGCCTGGACTGGGGATTGAACCTGCAATCACGGCATGTTCCCCCACTGGGAGTTGAACCCACTACCTTTCCGTTATGGGATGATGCTCCAACCAACTGAGCCACACTGGTCAGGGCAGAAATTTTCAGTATTTTAAATGGTGGTACAACTATCTTTAGAAATCTTTGTATATGTTGTTTGTATTTACTTATGATAAATTTCGAGATGTGGAATATTAATGAGTATGCCCATTATAAAAACTTCCGTTAATACTGCCAAATTACTCTCCAGAAAGGGTTTGCTTGCCACCCAGAAGAGACATTGCCAGCAATGACTGGAGTGTTTATTTCACTAGGCTCTCAGCACTACTGGTAGTCACTTGAGAGGCATTTTCATTTCTTATTGATACATAAAGGTTTAAAAACCTATTAATGAGTTTGTCCCTGGCTGGTGTAGCTCAGTGGATTGAGCGCGGGCTGGGAACCAAGAGGTCCTGGTTCGATTCCCAGTCAGGGCACATGCCTGGGTTGCAGGCCAGGTCCCCATTGAGGGCCACGTGAGAGGCAACCATACATTGCTGTTTCTCTCCCTCTCTGTCTCTCCCTTCCCTTCTCTCTAAAAATAAATAAATAAAATCTTTAAAAAATCTATTAATGAGTTTAATCCTTGTGTATAGCATACATTAACAAAAATAATTATTTTTCTTTCTGGTTAGTTGTGAATTTTATCTATTGTGTTTTTTAATATGGAGAGTACTTACATTTTGTATCAGGTTAAATTATACATAATTCCCTCTCATTTATCCTTTCTACTCCCCTCCTTCCTTCTTTTTTTTCTACTTTCTTTCCTGGAAGTGGGGAAAAAGGCTTCCTTTTGCCAAAGAATCTAACCATTGATCTTTCATCTCTTTTATTTTTTTTATGGCACAGTTTTTGTGCATTTAAGTGCACATTTAATATAGCTGTAATCTGTTTTGCTGTATGGTGTGAAGTAGGGATATGGTCTCTGCCATTGTTAATCTATTGTTCACCCTATTTATTGAATAATTATTTTCCCTCTGACTTTAAATATCATATTTATCACTGATGAGATTATTACATATAGTAATATGAATTTGTTTATGGACATTCTACTCTCTTCCACAGTTTTATTTCTTGTTCTTTTAGCAAGTATTTTATTTGATAATTTGAGTTCACTTTCATAGTTCTTTTCTCAAGGTACTTTTGATTATTTCTGTTGATAAAGTTTCAAACTGAAATTCAAATGAGATTCTTCTTTTAATTGCACTAGATTTACAAATCACTTTGGGGAAAGTCAACATGTTTGTAATTTGAGTCTTCTTTTTTTCCACCCTTTTTAAAAATACATTTTACTGATTATGCTATTACAGTTGTTACATTTTTTTCTCCCCTTTATTCCCCTATGTCCTGTACCCCTCCTCCCACCATCATCCCCTCACCTTAGTTCATGTCCATGGATCATACATATAAGTTCTTTGGCTTCTCCTTTTCCTACACTATTCTTAACCTCCCCCTGTCTATTTTGTACCTACCATTTATGCTTCTTATTCATTCTACCTTTTCCACTATTCTCTCCCCTCCCCTTCCCCACTCATAACCTTCCATGTAATCTCTATTTCTGTGATTCTGTTCCTGTTCTAGTTGTTTGCTTAGTTCATTTTTGTTTTTCTAGATTTGGTTGTTAATAGTTGTGTTTGTTGTCATTTTACTGTTTGTATTTTTGATCTTCCCTTTCTTAGATAAGTCCCTTTAACATTTCATATAATAAGGGCTTGGGGATGGTGAACTCCTTTAACTTGACCTTATCTGAGAAGCACTTTATCTGCCCTTCCATTCTAAATGATAGCTTTGCTGGATAGAGTATTGCTGGATGTAGGTCCTTGCCTTTCATGACTTTGAATACTTATTTCCAGCCCCATCTTGCCTGCAAGGTTTCTTTTGAGAAATCAGCTGATAATCTTATGGGCACTCCTTTGTAGGTAACTGTCTCCTTTTCTCTTGCTAAGACTCTCTCCTTATCTTTAATCTTGGCTAATGTAATTATAATGTGCCTTGGTGTGTGCTTCCTTGGGTCCAAATTCTTTGGGACTCTCTGAGTCTTCTTATTTAAGAACACATTTCTCTCCATTTCTTAAAACTTCCTTTTAAGTGTGTTAGTAAAGTTTTCTAGATACAGATCCTAAGTTTATTATGAGGTAGTTTAAAAATGTGTTGCTCTTGTGAATAGGGTTTTATGTATAATTGATTATTGTTTATCCAATAGTTCCCCCTTATCCACGGGGAATACATTCCAAAACCTCTCAATGGATGCCAGAAACCATGGGTAGTACTGAACCCTATATATACTATGTTTTTTCGCCTATATATATGGGTGGGGCAAAAGGAGGTTTATAATTTTGAGTATGCAAAAGTTTATTCATGTATTATTGTATTATTTTTCCATCCAAAACACTATAAACCTACTTTTGCCCTACTCTGTACAAACCTATGATAAAATTATATTTATAAATTAAGCACAGCAAGGGATTAACACTGATTAATAATAAAATAGAACAATTATAACAATATCTTGTAATAAATGTCATGTGACTGTGGACTCTCTCAAAATACCTTGTATTGTCCTCACCCTCCCCATGTGATGATGTGAGATGACACAGTGCCCACATGATGAGATGGAGTGAGGTAGAATTTTCCATTTAATATTTTCAGACCTCAGTTGATTGTGGGTTAGTAACTGAAACCACAGAAAGCAAAACCTTGAATACGGGGTGGGGGGCTAACAGTACATTAGAAGAGTAATTTTTTTGTATATTTGTGTATAACTATTCACCTTCTGAATTTGTATCAGTCTAGTCTATTTCGTTCAGTTCCTTTTGGAATTTTAGGTGGTCACATCATCCTCAAATTTTATTATCTCATCTCTCTTTTCTATTAGTTATACACTTGTATATTTTTCTGCTTATTTTATTAGCCATAATTTTTAGAAAGCACTAGATAGTAGTGTGATAGTCAGCATTTGTTGCTTGTATCTTGTTTCTGATTTAATAAAATTGCTGGCAGGGTTGTGGAGAAAAGGGAACCCTGGTGCACTGTTGGTGGGAATGCAAACTGGTGCAGCCTCTGTGGAAAACTGTATGGAATTTCTTCAAGAAACTAAAAATGGAATTGCCTTTTGACCTAGCAATTCCACTGTTGGTTTTATACCCTAATAATCCCAAAACTCTAATTCAAAAAAACCTATGCACCCCAGTGTTAATAGCACAATTTACAATAGCCAAGTGCTGGAAGCAGCTTAGGTGCCCATCAGTAAATGAGGGGATCAATAAACTATGGTACATTTACACAATGGAATACTATGCAGCAGAAAGAAAGAAAGAAGGAGCTCCTACCCTTTCCAACAACATGGATGAAACTGGAAAGTATTACGCTAAGTGAAGTAAGCCAGGTGGTGGTGAAAGACAAATACCATATGATCTCACCTATAAGTGGAACCTAATTAACAAAACAAACTGGCAAGCAAAATATAGCCAGAGACATTGAAATCGACAACAAACTGACAGTAACCAGAGGGGAGGTGAGAGGGAAATAACGTGGGAAGGAAGGGAAAGGGACATAAATGAACATGTATGATGGACCCATGAATGGAGCCAAGGAGGGGTGGGATTGGGTGGGAGGTGGGTGTGGGTAGGGCGGGTGGGGGGAAGTGGTGGTGGGAAAATGGAGACAAATGTATTTGAACATCAATTAAAAAAAAGTAAAAAAAATTGCCTTTTGTTTCACCATTCATTAAGGCAGTGGCTGTTGATAAAAGGTAGATACTATATTTTCTGTTAAAGTTCCTATACCTCATTCACTATTTTTCCATTTAACAAGGAATAGCTGTTACATTTTATTAGGTGCTTTTTTTGTACTTACTGGGTTGAGCGTATAATCTTCCTCCTTATCACTTGGTATAATTTAGTAATTGATTTCCTAAGGCTAACTTTCCATATTTTGAAATAAGCACACTTGGTGACAACGCAGTCTTTATTTTAATATTGCTAAGTTCAGCCAGCTGCTGTGTGTGTTTAGAATTTCAGTGTTGATACTTACAAATGTGGTTGTCCTTTGGTTTTCTTTTTGTGCATGTGCTAGTTTAGTCTAATGTTTAATGTCAGGATAATGCTGGTTTTATGAAAGTAATTGATTAAACTTTTATTTTTTCTCTGTTTTCAGAAATAGTTTATACAACATGTCAGTTAAGCTTTCTTTTGAACGTGTTTTGAAAGACATTAGTTGGTTGTGATATTTCTGTGCCTAGGTCTTTTTCTGAGATAACAGCATTTTCAGTGGCTGTTGAGTTTTTCATATTTCCTCGAGTAATTTTTGGTAATTTATATGTAGTCAGACACCATATTATCCCTATTTTAACATTTTTTGGAAGAGGTGCAAGTTATTTTCTCTTGTATTTTCAAAATATCTTTTCACATATTTGGTGAGGCTGTTCTTTTCCTAAGGTTGTAACTTTGTGCTTTTCCTCTTTTTCCTATTTATAAGGTTGTAAGCAGTTTTTCTCTTATATTGAATTTTTGGTAATAAAATCAACTCTTAGCTTTATTTTCTCATTTCACTGTTTTCTGCTCTATGTTCATCAGTTTCTGATTTCTCATTTTTTACTCTTTCACCTATTTATTTTTCTACTTTTAATTACGAAATGTAATATCCAAACAAATGTATATAATATATATGTATAATTTAATAATAATAATAATTAGAATGAGTTACTAACCACATACTTTAAAAAAATAGAACATCTTTTTAGTTCTCTGTATATTCCTTTCTCCGTGTATGCCTATTTTTCTCTCCAAGAGGTAACTGTTCTACTGAACTTCTGGTTATTTTCTTCACTTTTTCTGTAGTTCTACAACGTATTAATGGATCACTAAAATTTATGAAGCTTGATTTGTCCTGGTTTTGAACTTTTTAGAAATGGAATCAACTTGAATGAATTCTTCTACATCTTGCTTTTTGCTCAGTGTTATGCTTTTGAAATTTATCTGTGTTAATGTAGTTTTTTTATTAGAGTATAACATTTCTTTATAAGAATATTTGAATACATGTATTTATATATAAATACAAAAATTTTTTTTAAAGATTTTATTTATTTTTAAAGAGGGAAAGGAAGAGAGAAATAGAGGGAGAAAAACATCAATGTATGGTTGTTCATCGTGAGCCCCCACTGGGGACCTGGCCCCCAACCCAGGCACCTGCCCTGACTGGAAATCGAACTGGTGACTTCTTGGTTTGCAGGCCGGCGCTCAGTTCACTGAGCCACACCAGCCAGGGCTAAATACAGAAAATATTAAAAATACAGTACAGAGCTTATCACATGCAAATGTAAGACATGCAAATGTATGGAATTTATCTTTCTATTGTGGATGGACATTGGGGATTATTTAAGTTTCTTGTTTCATTTTCAAGGTTTGCTATCAAAAACAGTATTGATAGTCTTATTTTTTGTACCTCCATGCCAAAGATTAACCATGATAATATAATGTGGAATTCCTGGGTCCTAGTGTACTCATATATTTAACTTTATATCCAAAATATTTACATTTTCTTTATATTTAATTTGTTCTTAATAATCTAGCTATTTGAATTGAATGCTTAACTTACTTATTTTCACATTTGATATTTGAAAGTAAAAAAGAAAAACATTTCTTAGCTAAGAATTTTTTTGAGTACAGGTTTAAGTACAGAAGTTGTATTATATAGTTGTCTGATTGATTTTTTCCCTAAATAGAATATATTTTCAGTTGCTATTTGCTCTTTTATCTAGAGTTATTTGGAAGGCTGCTTTAAAATTTTCATATAATCAAGTTAATAATATTATTTTTAAAATTGAATTTATTGGAAGTAACATTGGTTAACACTCTATAAATTTCAGGTGCACAACACTGTAATTCTGCATCTGTGTACTGTTTTGCGTGCTCAGCACCCAGACTGTGGTTTCCTTCTGTTCCCGTATGTTTGACCCCTTGACCCAGTTTGCCCTCCTGCCGCCCCTTTCCCTCTGGTGATCTCCGTTCTGTTGTCTGTGTCTATGACCTTGTTTTTGTTTCATTTGTTCGTTCGTTACTTTTTGTTTTATATTCTACATACGAGTGAATGTATTATGTTTTAGTTCTTTTTGTTGTTTTTAACGTCAAGATTTTATGCACTATGATCAGAGATCATGACATATATTTAACTCCTTTTTGCAATGTTATTGAATTTTTGTGACTTTCATATGTGATCAATATTACATTGATATTTGGAAAATGCATAGTCTCTGGAGAGCACAAAATTTGATATGTATATTGTAAAAATAAATAAATATTGATAATTAAGATATATACCTATTAAATAAAGCTGATTAATTATATCAAGCAAATTCCTTAGATCCTTTTTGGTTTTGTCGTAAGGTGAAAGGTAGTTTGAGATCTCAAAGTGTCCTTACAGATCTGTTGTGTAGGTTTTCATTTCATCGAATACAGATAAAATCTATTGTGAGTGCTGATGTGTTTGAAATTATCTATGATATAATATTTTATGTTTTCTGTTTATCATGCTTTCTTGTTTTGTTTTTCTTGGAAATGGTTATACATTTAGTGTTCTCTCTGTTCTTTCTCTGTATGAAAATCTCTTTTTGATTGTGGATATGTCTAGTTGTAATTTTTTCATTTTTATATTTTAATATAGTTTGGCCAGGTTTTACAATATATCTTTTGAGTTTATGTTTTTAGTTGCATACAGATTTATAATTGTATGTATTTTTGGGAAGTTGATCTTTTGTACCATTACAAAAGAATCCATCTTCCTAACTGTGGTAAAGCTTTCTGCTTTAAAGAAAACTTTGTCTGGTATTACTAGAGACATACTATGTTCTTTCAATTATGTTTTCATAGCATGTACTTCCTCATCATTTAACATCCAACTTTTCTGTTTTCATATGATTTATATGTGTACTTGTACGGGGCATGTAATTAGCTTTTAAAAAATTTCAGTCTGGAAAAAATCAATCTGATAACTGTTATGTTTTAATTTCATGTTTAGAGCATTTATATTTAATATAGTTATACATATTTGGGTTTAAAACTGTCATTTACTGTGTTTATTCTCTTTATCCTACATATTCAATGTTCTTTATCTTCTTTCTTGCCATTTTATTGAGAAAAAATTTAATATCTCATTTTCAGCCCTCCATCTCATTTTAATACCGTCATTTAGTTGGTTACTCTAGAGATTACAACATACACAGTTGATTTAATTCTAATGTCAATTGGTATTTTACACTCTTTCCAGACAATACAGAGACCTTAGAAGCCTTTATTCTCAAGCTTTTATCTTAGATGCTATTATTTTTGAGTGCTTTACTTCTGTATATTTTAAACTCCATGAGACATTATTATTATTATTTTGACTCCCCCTTACTTCCTATTTTTGTGGCCTTTATTCCTTCCTTGATCTCCAGCCTTTTATCTGAAGTTATTTTCTGGAGAACGTTCTTTATCATTTCCTTTTGCGGGGGCGCTGGTGATAACACATTTTCTTCATTTTTGTTTGTCTAAATTTTTTTATTTCACATTCATTCTTGAAGGATATTTTTCATTGAGTAAAGAATTCTTGGGTTGCAATTATTTATTTTCTTCAGTGGCTTAAAGATGCTATTTGATGATCTTCTGTCAGACATGGTGTTTATTGGGCTGCTGGAATTTATTTCATGAATTTAGGGGGATGCTCAGTCCTTCTCTCCTTCCCTGCTCTTCTTCTTCCTTCTGACATTACATTTAAATGCATGTTAAGCCCCTTCATTGTGTCCTCCTTGTCTCTTAATCATTGTATTCTGTTGCATCCTTGTAATATTCCAGTTCACCTTCCAATCACTAATTATTTAAGTACCGGTCTCTACTTTGTCTTAAAACTCTTCCTCTAAGGCTTTACATTTGGGCGCTGTCATTTTTAGTTCTAGAAACCTGCTGTGTAATTTTTCAGTTACCATTTCTTTATTGAGATTCTCAATGTTGATTTTTAGCCCCTCGAATATACTGAGATAATTATTTTAAAGTTTTTCTTTTTGGACATTTCAATACCTGGAGCCCCTGTCGTTCTGTTTGTACTGTCTGGTACTTCTGCCAGTTTTCATGAATGGCGTCTCCTCTCTGTGTCTGTTTACCTCTGACTGTGTTTTTGAATTGTATTTGAAAATAAAATGTTTGTAGAGCTAAACTGAGGCCTAGATGATTTTAATTTTTCTAGATAGTATTTTCATCTGTTTTTGTCTGACACTGGGGAAATAAAGGATGATCTTGAACCACTTGTAGGGATGGAGATTTTCTGGGCCATCCAGGTGAATCAAAGCTCCACAATGATCTTCATGAGGCTAATTTACTTACTATTTACCCTTTAGGGAAATAGGTAGATAGCAGCCCACTAGGGTCCCAATACAAATTCCCAGCAAGTCCAACTTTTGTCATGCTCTCCAGTGGCTCCTCTGGTTTAGGGAATACCCTACCATGGATCCAATCCTGGATTCAGTCCATGACTTTCAATTTTTTACCAGTTCCTGGCTCAGTAATTGGCCAATATCTTCCAAATTCTCTTGTTCCTCTGTATTTCTTTGTCAAGAATGAAACAAAAATTTTATTTTATTTTTTAATTTAAATTTATTTGTTTATTTTTATTTTTGTTCAAGTACAGTTGTCTCCATTTTCCCCCCACTCCTCCATGCCTCATCTGTTCCCACCTCCCAGCATTTTTAGTGGTTGTCTTATGTGTGATTTTTTAAAAAAACATTTTATTTATTTATTTTCAAAGAGAGGGGAAGGGAAGGAGAAAGAGAGGAAGTAAAATATCAATGTGCAGTTGCGTCTCACATGGCCCCCACTGGGGACCTGGCCCACAACCCAGGCATGTGCCCTGACTGGGAATCGAACCAGTGACCCTTTGGTTCACAGCCCGTGCTCAATCCACTGAGCTACACCAGCCAGGCTGATTTTTTTTTTTTTAAATCCTTACCTGAGGATATATTTTTATTGATTTTTTAGAGAGAGAGGAAGGGAGTGAAAGAGAGAGAAACATTGATGTGAGAGAGAAACATTGACTGGTAGCCTCTCATATGTGCCCTGATTGGGGGTGGAACTTGCAACCCAGGCATGTGCCCTGACCAGGAATCGAACTGGCAGCCTTTTGGTGTATGAGACAATGCTCCAACCAACTGAGCTGCCTAGCCAGGGCTTGTGTATGATTTGTTTCTCCCCCTTTCCAATTTTTGTTGTAATAATTGAGGATTTTATATTTGTTTTAATAGATTTTTAAATATTATATCTTATTTAAAGAAAGATTAAATTTAGCTTTTTTTTTAAGATTTATTTATTTATTTTTTTTTTTTAGAGAGAGGGAAAGGGAGGGAGACAGAGAGGGAGAGAAATAGCAATGTATGGTTGCTCCTCACATGGCCCTCACGGGGACCCAGCCCGCAACCCAGGCATGTGCCCTGACTGGAAATCGAACCGGGATCCTCTGGTTCCCAGCCCACGCTCAATCCACTGAGCTATACCAGCCAGGCTAAATTTAGCTTTTATATAGTTATATTTACAAGAATTAGACATCCAGTCTAATTTTTATGTTTACTTTGCTATCCATGAATTATTTGATGGCATTTCTACTCTATTTAAAAAAATTTATTATTTTAGTTCCCTTTTTGGTCAGTGGTATAATTCCCTTTTTCACTTAGGAAGAATATATGTATGGGTGGTGTATTTTTCTAACTCTTGCAGATCTGAAAATGACAAATGTAGTTTTTATTTTTCTACATGAACAATATTTATCTTGGCAGATTGTGAAGATTTTGTTGTACATTTATTTCTCTGAAAACCATGGTGAGGAGAAGTCTGATGTTAACATGATTAAAAAATTAATAACCTTTCTTTATGGTTCCTGTAATATTTGTTTTTTTTTCTTTTAAATTAGCAAGTTTGAGCAGTACATATCTGGTATGTTGTTTTCACTAACATAGATTTGTACATAGGCTTTTGATTTGTAGTGAAATCCTTCAAAATTATGTGATTGGTTATTACTTTCTTCTAATATATTGACATATATTGTAGTTTTTCTGGATATATCCTCAATATTTCTACCATTTTGTTCATGTTTTTCTTCCTGTTTATTTCTCACATATCTTTTTTAAGCTAGTCTTCCAATTCATTCATTCATTCAGTTTTCTGCAGTGACCATTGCTGACTTCATTTGTTTTGTAAAATAGTTTCAGATAACCATGGACAAACAAAAGAAACCACTTCACTACATTGTGACTGGTAGTGAGTGTGGAGACATGAGAGGGCTGGCTGGGTTCCCATGGACAGCACCTGGAGATCCGGAGGGATATTTCAGCAGCTGGGGGATTTCCCTGAGAAGTGTGAGGCCTAAACCTCAAGCTGGGTACCCAGCCTATAGCACCAGAGCTGGAAAGGAACCCAGATACATCCAGCTGTGAAAAGCAGCAGGGTTTCTGTCTGTCAGGGAGAGAAGGCTGGAGACACAGGGAGCCTTTTAAAGGGCCAACACACAAAATTTCATTGGCAGCCACTTACCCTGGGCTCCAGCAGAGGGTGAGCAGAGTAGACTAGAGATGCTTGAGGAGAGTCTGGGGTTGGTTGCTCTGGGAAGAGAAATGAAAGAACAGCCATCAGGATCTCTGTGCTGAGTCACTCCCCATACTGCAGAAGTCATCTTTCTCAGGTAGACCACTACCCTCTAAGTGGCATCAGCCAGATAGGAAGCAGGAATTACTCTGCTCTACCCTGTGGATCTTAAACTAGGCTGCTGATTACAGCTTGATTAGCTTAACAGTTGATCAGTCTAACAACTGATTAGTTTAACAAAGGAGCAGCCAAAACAGGAAGACAAAGAAACAGACCCCAAATAAAAGAACAGGAGAATTTGCCAAAAGAAGAACTAGATTAAATGGAGGCAAGCAATTTATCAGACAGAGAGTTTAGAGTAATGATTATAAGGATACTCAAAAGCATGAAAAAAGACATAGAAACCATAAAAAAGGATCAGTCAGAAATAAGAATGCAATATCTGAAATAAATAATACACTGGAAGGAATAAACTATAGCTTAGATGAAGCAGAGGATCACATTAGTGATTTGGAAGACAAGGTAGAAGAAAACACCCAAGCAGAGCAGCAAAAAGAAAAATGAATTTAAAAATATAAAGAGAGCTTAAGAAACATTTTGGGTAACATGAAGCAGAACAACATCCACATCATGGGAATACCAGAAGGAGAAGAGAGTGAGCAAGGGAACAAGAACCTATTTGAAGACATAGTGACTGAAAACTTCCCTAATTTGGTGAAGGAAAAAGACATACAAGTCTAGGAAGCTCAGAGAGTCCCAAACAAGTTGGACCCAAAGAGGCCAGCACTGAGACACATCATTATTAAACAACAAGGCTTAAAGACACGGAGAGAATCCTAAAAGCAACAGGAGAAAATCAGGTAGTTACATACAAGGTAGCACCAATTAGACTGTCATCTGATTACTCACCAGAAACATTTCAGGTCAGAGGGAGTGGTGTGAAATATGTAAGGTGATGAAAAGCAAGGACCTACAACCAAGGCTTCTTTACCCAGCAATGCTATCAATTGAAATCGAAGGAGAAATAAGTAGCTTCCCAGACAAAAAAATAACTAAAGGAGTTTGTTCACACCAAACCAGTACTGCAACAAATAGTAAAGGGCTTACTTTAAGAAGAAGAAGAGAAAGAGAAACAAACCAGGAAAACAGTCCAACAATAAAATGGCAGTACATATGTATCTATCAATAATCACCTTAAATGTAAAGGCTTAAATGTTCCATCCAAAAGACATAGGGTAGCTGAATGGATAAGAAAACAATACCTATATATATGTTGCCTCCAAGAGACCCACCTCAGATTGAAAGATACACACATACTGAAAGTAAAGGGATGGAAAAAAATATTTCATGCAAATGGAAAAGAAAAAAACTGAGGTAGCAGTACTTATATCTGACAAAATAGACTTAAAACCAAGGCTATAGTAAGAGACAAAGAAGGACACTATATAATGATAAAGGGAATGATCCAACAAGAGGATATAACTGTAGTAAATATCTGTGCACCCAACATAGGAGCACCTAAGTATGTGAGGCAAATCTTGATGTATGTAAAGGGAGAGATCGACAGAAACAGTCATAGTCAGGGATTTTAGCACCCCGTTTACTTCAATGGATAGATCTTCCAGACAGAAAATCAACAAGGAGACAGCAGCCTTAAACAACACACTAGATCAAATGGATTTAATCGATATTTTCAGAGCATTTCACCCCAAAGTAATGGAATAGACATACTTTTCAAGTGCACATGGAACGTTTTCTAGGATAGTCCACATATTAGGACACAAAACAAATCTCAATAAATTTAGGAAGATTGAAATCATATCAAGCATCTTCTCTGACCACAATGCTATGAAACTAGAAATCAATCACAAGAAGAACACTGAAAACCACACAAAGACATGGAAGCTAAATAATATGTTACTGAACAATGAATGGGTCAACAGTGAGATCAAGGAAGAAATCAAAAGATACCTTGAAAAAAATGAAAATGAGGCCACAACAATCCAAAATCTGTGGGAAAGCAATCCTAAGAGGGAAATTCATAGCATTACAAGCCTATCTCAAAAAAACAAGAAAAAGCTCAAACAAACAATCTAATTCACACTTAAAGGAACTTGAAAAAACAAACAAACAACAAAGTCCAAAGCAAGTAGAAGGAAGGAAATAATAAAGATCAGAGCAGAAATAAGTGAAATAGAGTCTAAAAAATACAAAAGATCAATGAATCCAAGAGTTGGTTCTTTGACAGGATAAACAAGATCGACAAACCTTTATTCAGACTCATTAAGAGAAAAAGAGAAGGGACCCAAATAAATGAAGTCAGGAATGAAAGAGGAGAAATAACAACTGACGCCAAAGATATACAAAGGATTGTAAGAAAATATGAACAACTATATGCCAACAAACTGGACGACCTGGACAAAATGGATAAATTCCTAGAATCATACAATCTTCTGAAACTAAATCAGGAAGAATCAGAGAATCTGAATAGACAGATTGCACCTAGTGAAATTGAAGCAGTATCAAAAAACTCTCAACAAACAAAAGCCCACAACCAGATGGCTTTGCAGGTTAATTTTACCAAACATCCAAGAAGAATTAACACTTCTCCTTCTCAAACTATTTCACAAAATTCAAGAGGAAGGAAGGCTCCCAAACTCATTCTATGAGGCCAGCATTATCCTAATTGCAAAATCAGATAAAGACACTACAAAAAAGAAAATTACAGGCCAATATCACTGATGAACATAGATACTAAAATCCTCAAGAAAATATTAACAAACTGAATACAGCAATGCATCAGAAAGATCCTACACCATAATCAAGTGGGATTTATTCCAGGAATGGAAGGATGGTACAACATTCGCAAATCAATAAATGTGATTCACCACATAAACAAATGAAGGATAAAACCACATGATTATATCAATAGCTGCAGAAAAAGCTTTTGATAAAATCCAGACCCATTTATGATAAAAACTCTCAGCAAAGTGGGAAGAGAGTGAACATAACTAAACATAATAAAGTCCACATATGACAAACCCACTGCCAGCATCATACTCAGTGTGCAAAAACTACAAGTGTTTCCCTTTAAATCAGGAACAAGACAGGGATGTCTGGTTTCACCACTCTTATTCAGCACAGTACTGGAAGTCCTAGCCACAGCAATCGGACAAGAAGAAGAAATAAAAGACATGCAAATTGGAAAGGAAGTAGTAAAACTTTCTTTATTTGTGGATGACATGACACTGTACATAGAGAACCCCAAAGAGTCCACCAAGAAACTACTAGAACTGATAGATGAATTCAGCAAAGTAGCAGGATAAAAAATTAATATTCAGAAATCAGTTGCATTTTTAGAAGTCAACACTGAACTAACAGAAAGGGAAATTAAGAAAAAAATCCCATTTATAATTGCTTCAAAAATAATAAATACTTAGGAATAAACATAACCAAGCATATGAAAGACCTGTACTCAAAAAATTATAAGACACTGAAGAAAGAAATTGAAGAAGATACAAATAAGTGGAAGCACATACCATATTCATGGATAGGTCGAATTAACATAATTAAAATGTCCATACTACCCAGAGCAATTTATAGATTTAACACAATTCCTAACAAGATTCCAGTGATGTATTTCACAGAACTTGATCAAGTATTTCAAAAATTTACATGGAACCACAAAAGGCGCTGCCTAGCAACAGCAATCCTGAGAAAGAAGAACAAAGTTGGAGGAATCATGCTACCTTATATCAAACTATACTATAAGGCCATAGTAATCAAAACAGCATGGTATTGACATAAAAACAGACACATTGATCAATGGAACAGAATAGAGAGCCCCCAAATAAACCCACACCTTTATAGTCAATATTTGACAGAGGAAGCAAGCACATACAATGGGCTAAAGATAGTTTATTCAATAAATGGTGTTGGGAAAATTGGACAGATACATGCAGAAAAATGAATCTGGAACCTTCCTATACCACACACAAGAACACATTCAAAATGGATCAAAGACTTAAATGTTAGACCTGAAACCATAAAAATCCTAGAAGAAAGCATAGACAGCAAAATCTCAGACATTGCTCATAGAAACTTTTTATCAGATATATCTCCCCAGGCCAAGGAAACAAAGGAAAAAAAATAAACAAATTGGACTACATCAAACTAAAAAGTTTTTGCACAGCAAAGGAAATCATCAACAAAATTAAAAGACAGCCCACAGAATGGGAGAACATATTTGCCAATACATCTGATAAGGGTTTAATACTCAAAATTTACCAAGTACTTATAAAACTCAACAGCAAAAACCAAACAACCCAATTAAAAAATTGGGGGAAGGACCTGAATAGACATCTGCATGTCTCCAAAGAGGACATGCAGATGGCCAGTAAACATATGAAAAGATGCTCAACATCACTAATCATCAGAGAAATGCAAATTAAAACCACAATGAGGTACCATCTCACACCTGTCAGAGTGGCTATCAATAAATCAACAAATAACAAGTGCTGGTGAGGATGTGGAGAAAGGGGAACTCTTTTGCACTGTTGGTGGGGATGCAGATTGGTGCAGCCACTGTGGAAAACAGTATGGAGATACCTCAAAAAATTAAAAATGGATCTGCCTTTTGACCCAGTGATCCCACTTCTGGGAATATATCCTAAAGAACCCAAAACACTAACTTGAAAGAACACAAACACCCCAATAACACAAACACTGCATAGTTATTTATAATCGCCAAGATAGAGAAGCAGTCCAACTGCCCATGAGTAGATGAGTGGATAAAACAACTATGGGACATTTACACAATGGAATACTATTCAGCCATAAAAAAGAAGAAAATTTGCCCTTTGCAACAGTATGGATGGACCTGGAGAACATTATGCTAAGTGAAATAAGCCAGTCAAGGAAAGATAAATACCGTACAATTTCACTCATATGGGGGACCTAAAGAACAAACTGAACTAACAAGGAAAATGGGGACAGACTCATAGATGGAAAGCAGGGTGACAGCTAGTGGTGGGGGGAGGTTAGGGGATGGAGAGACTGAGCAGAAAGGAAAAAGGACTCATGGACACAGACAACAGTGTGGTGACTGTTGTGGGGAGGAAGGGTGTAAGGGGACTAAAAGGTAATGTAAAGAATACAATGAATATTACATTAAAGAAAATCCAAAACCTAAAAAAATTGTTTCATTGTTTTTATAAAACCTGGTACTTTATAATATAAACAACATAGAAATATCCATTTCGTTTAATATTTTTGCAGTTATCTTATTCTTAAACTCTGCTTGCCTTTTCATGGATCTATTTTTAATATCATTGAAATTAAGAACAGTCTAACAATAGCCAGAGGGGAGCAGGGAGGGGACTGTGGGGAGAAGGGTTTTCGGGAACTACTATAAAGGACACATAGACAAAACCAAGGGGGAGGGTGGAAGCAAGGGAGGGAGGTGGGTTTGGATGGGGTGGGGGGAGGGGAGGTAAGAAAATGCAGACAATTGTAATTGAACAACAATAAAGTAATTAAAAAAAAAAGAATATATGAGGCCTGTCCAGAAGGTATCCATCCATGTAATATGAAATATAGATGTAAGAGACATTTATTGAAGAAGATACAAGATACAAGAAACACTGTACATGTTTGTACAATGACGCCTCAGTCCCCTTCAAAGTAGGCACCTTGGGACCTCACACAGTTCTCCCAATGGCCATCAGCTGCCCTGTCATATTTTCGATTTTACCAGTAAAACTAATGGTGTCTGCTCAGATCTTTCAGGTTGAGATCAAAGAAAGTTGGAATTTACTTGTATACTTCCTGCAATTTTGCTTTGCCATATTAGCAGGAGCTGCAGTCAGAAGGGCTGACATGACTGGGAGCTTCCGATTTCTGCTAAGGATTTCTTCCTATGTTCATGGTGACATGATGTTGCTGGATTGATAGGAAGACTACATGAGTTAGCTCATATTATGTGCATGGCACTCACAAAGCCCTGGGTGCAGAGAAGGTGCTCCAGAGTAGGGAGCCATTCTCACGGATGCTAATGGCATGAGAAGGTGCAACAGAGAGGAGTGGGCCAACCAGTGATGCCCCATAGTGAATATGGTGGCGTGTGGTGTCAACTGCAACTGCAGCTCCTTTTCCTGCCTTTTAGTGAAAGTTCAGGATCCTCCATTGCCTGACATATTGCAGGCACTCAGTAAACAGTGTTGGAATGAATTCTTTGGCACCAGACAGCATCTGGTCCTTTAGCATCCTGTGACTGCGTGACTGTTACTGTGTGATGTGTGACTGTGCATGAGAGCAGCCTCAGCCACTTCCACTGCTCGTGCCTCATCTGCCATGTTTGAAAAGTCTCTGGGGATGATTTGAGCGTGGAAGAAATGGTTAGGAACCAGATTTTTTCCACTAGGTGTTCGTATTTTATGACTAGCGGATGGTCCTTCATCTAGGATCATTTCCTGCAAGTACATTTGAGTGGTGGACTCTGTATGCAGTGAAAGCCCCATCCCAGAATAAATGGCTGCAGATATTCTCCCTACAGGAGGGTGTCAAACTCATTGTCACTGGGGGCCACATCAGCCTCATGGTTGCCTTCAAAGGGCTGAATGTAATTTTGGGACTGTATAAATGTAACTACTCCTTAACTAGGGGCAAGGAGCTCTACATTCAGCCCTTTGAAGGCAACTGTGAGGCTGATGGGGCCCCCGGTGACAATGAGTTTGACACCCCTGCCCTATGGCATTAAACACTTGTTAAAAGTAACAAATTAAGCTCTCCTTCCCTGAGAAACACAGCTTAGTATATTAAGTCTGTCCAAAGTAAAATATGCTCAGAGAGTACTTTGAAAAGTGATATGCAAAAAGTATCCTTGGGTATTACTTGATATGGTTTTTGGTAATTGGGGAGGCAAAAGAAAAATTCATCTATGTGTTTGTCATATAGTTGACTAAAAGTTCTTTGTTGACGATTGTCTTCTGTCTGTCTTTGGTACAGCGTGAGAGGCAGCGTAGTGTGTGTGGGGGGATTGGTAAGTCCGGGGACCACACGGAGAGGTCCATAACCCAGCTCTGCCATGGAGTATCTGTTGTTACCATTGGCAGGTTTTCTAAAACACTCTGCCTCAGTTTACTCATCTGCAAAATGGGCGTAATAATAGCATTTGCTTCTTAGGGTTGTGAGGATTAAATATGATAGTCTATGTTAAAAAAAACAGTGCTGTCTTATAATAAGTGTTTGCTGAATGTTTTGTTGTGATTTATACCTGCAAAGATTGTGAAGCTGGTACTTCGTCCTTAATTTGCTATTCAGGTTTCAAATGTACTCTCTGTTTTCCCATGTTGCTTTTTAGACTTCTTTCCGAAGAGGCACTTTTGCCTTGTGGTCAAGAGCTCAGAATCTGCCCTTAAATATATGATATACCTAGAGTCAGCTCCATGAATTGTGTTGTCTTGGACAATTTCTGCACCTCTTGGTTAAATAAGAGTAGTACTTACCTCACTGGGTTCTGTTGAGATTGGGTTATTTTTAAAAGCTTTGATATTTGCTGCTTTCCTTTTTTTCCCCTAGAAAGGCAAAATGTTGACTCTTATTACCAGCATTGGAGAATGCTGACTTCATTAATCATTGAGTATTACTATTAAGTTTTTTTTTGTGGATATGTGTTTTCACTTCTCTCTGGCATGTACCTAGGAGTGGAATTGCTGGGTCATATGGTATCGCTCTTTTAACTTTTTTTGAAACAATATTTTATTTCTTTATTTGTAGACAGAGGGGAATGGAATGGGAAAGAGAGGGAGAGAAACATCAATGTGTGGTTGCCTGTGCTGTGTCCCCTACTGGGGGCCTGGTCTGCAACCCAGGCATGTGCCCTGACTGGGAATTGAACCAGCAACCCTTTGGTTCACAGGCCAGCACTCAATCCACTGAGTCACACCAGCCAGGGCTTTCTTTTAACTTTTTAAACAGCTGCCAGACTGTTTTCTACAACATGCCTATTATTTTTGAATTGAGATATAAATACATTTCTTAAAGATTTGTATGCTTTTCATGTTAGGGATTTCAGATCTTTGGCAGATTGCTGAAAATATTTGATCTTTTTAATAATTGTTTTACAACATTTATGTAGTTAAATCTATTACTTGCGCCTTCTGTCATTTCTTCCATCATTCTTAAACTTAGAAACCTTCTGCCACTTGGATTTAGATGAGTGTTAGATAAATGCAGAGTGTGGTGCAGACAAGCTTACAGGAACTTCACCTGGCCCATCTGGCAGTGAGCTTCTCTGCCGAGAGTCTTGCCACAGACCAGGAAAAAGGCAAAGAGGCCTGTTTATTAGGCTCTGTAAAAAGATGTACAAGGTAGAGGCAATACCTACTGCCCGCCCATCCCTTCTCCCACCCTCAGCACCAAGGCCAGCGTCTCGCAGGCCAGGCGCTCCCTTAGGACCCAAGTGGCAGGGGGTGGGCCTTGCCCAGGGACTCCCTTTTCAGTTGCTTGTTTTGTTTTGATGGGAGAAATTGTCAGAGTGAAATTGGTCCCCAGAGCATCCCTGAAACAGCAAGGCAGGTGCTAATACCACCCCAGTTCCTGGCAGGGCCACAGTTCTCTTAAGAGTGCCTCCCATTCTCCCCACTGTCCCCATGCCCACATGTCCTTTCCATCGGAAAGCATCTGGCATGTGCCCTAGCCTTTTCCTTCTGAACCCTGCGCTGGCTTCGTGTTGCCTCACTTCTCAAAACCTAGCTCGAGAATTTCAAGTCTACATGGGATGTGGGTGGGTCCCACTACTTTATTTATTCATGGGGATCAAAATAATCTTTTGATCATGACAGAATTATCTCTGCTTCATCGCACATTTAAGTGACAATACACTATCAGACGCTAAAGGCAGATAACGTGCTTTTTTTAAATTCTTCTATTTCTGAAGGGAAATAATCATAATAATAGTTTGTGGACAGTTCCTTGTTACCAGACTGACACTTTGCCCTTTTGCTCATCCTCTGGAGTAAGATAAAAACCAGGAGAACATTAAGGAATCATTTATGCAATATTCATTTAGTTTTCCTTGGTGTATAACTGGTATGGAATTAATTTAGGCATCTCGTACGAGGAGCTAAATTCATCCTATTCCTTGTTACTAACCAGTTGCCCCAGGTCCATTTATTCACTAAACCTCCTTCCCACCAGTGGAGTTGACTGCTACGGTGTATATCCAAGACCACCGGTCTCAGTGGTCCCTCACGACTGCGTGAATGTACACCAGCAAGCTCTCGACCTCTGTGTTCTTTGCCATGGCTTTGTTTGTCCTTGGCCCAGCAACATACCCTTTTATTCATTATAAATATTTTGGTATTGATAATGCTTGTCTCTTTTAATTATTGTTATAATAAAATATTGTATTTTCTCTTCTCTCCTTGGGATAAGGATTGGCATTATGTCATTCTTAAAATGTAATATGAGATTTTGATACTTATTTCTCTTTAGTCTTTCTCTCTGGAATAAGACACCTAGCGCCGTTGTTCCAAATCTCTTTTTATATCTCTCAGAACAGTTTTGCAGTTGTCTTTATATAGGTCATGGGTATTTCTCGTTAAGGCCGTTCTTAGGTAGTATATAGCTTTTGAGGCAACTGTGTAAAGAATGTTTTAAAATCCTGTTTTATAGTGGCTGTTGCTGGAAAAGGGGAAAGTAAGTGATTTTTATACACAGCAGGTCCTCAAATAACATTGTTTTATTCAACATGATTTCACTATAATGCTGACTAGATGCCATAGGAACTTAACCCTTGTATATATATCGGTTAGCTTATGCTAAAATTGGTTTCTTATGCATCATTTTGCTTAAAGTTGCAAAATATACCAAAAATGTTGAGGACTTACTATATTACAAAAAATAAATGCTTGTTTTTATTAAATGCTTATATTTCACACATTTTTAGACATATTAAATCATACCACATTTAAAGACCGTTTTTTGTCTTGTTGTTTTCAATATTTACAACTCATTTCTTTCACATCTCTTAGATCTCCACGCTTTTCCTGGGTATCCTATTTCATTTTCAGTACCCCTTTCTCACTTGATATACCCCCTTCTCTGATTTACCTTTTCCCCTAGTTTCTAACACTCTTTGAAATACTATTTTTTTTCTTTGAAGACCTTATTTAAATGAAATAAGATTTTAAAAATAGTGTAATGTAGCAATTTTTGTTCATCCTCCCCACTGTATCCCTAGACATGGCACCTGGCATTGTGTTTGTTGAATGAATGAATCTGCAGTATTTTGGAACTCAAGACTGTAATTAATCTGAGCTCAGAGGTCTAAAACTTAAAGTGGCTTAATGTTTCCTTACTTTGACTTTGTTTTACTCTTTTGGATGAGAAGGTCCTAGTGTTTGTTGGAGATGATGAGAGCAAATGAGGTTTTGAGTGGCTACAGCTGATTCTCAATATTTGCAGTGATTGTTAGTCACGGTCGTTAGGTCCTTTATAAGGTTGCCGAGAACATGGAATTAGCCGACGCTGAACCATCTCCCTAGGGGAAGAACAGGGTTTTGTTCTTTCGAGCCTCTGGTCATATTTTTGTGAACCAGTCAACACAGAACCTTGTTTTATGTGTCTTTCTGTTCAAGGACACTGTATTGAATACATATTGTTGACTCATTGACATTGAACTCGTGCCTGAAGAAAGCTCATCTAACTCATGTATTTTCTCCATAAGGTAGATCACAGGCTTCTTGCTTTTGGGGACACTAGATAGCACTTCAGCATGGCACTAGAGGCTTATTTTAAACAGTGAAATTACCAACGAAAGGTGCACAAATGTGAAAAACATGGCATTAAATGGTCAGGAGAAGGGCATTGTTTACGGTATGAGAGCTGAACTGTGAAGGCAGATGTTGCCTCGTTCAGCCTCAGCCGAGAGCACGTGTCTGTTGGACGACTCAGTTTTTTCCTGCTCTTTGCGCATCCTCGACGACCACAGAATCCCTTGGGTATTGATTTGGGGGTGAGGAATAGATTTTAGCGAGTAGGCACATTTGCAGACACAGAAATTGTGAATGATAGTTGCATTTGCTATGACTGTAGTATCGCTCCTGAGTGGTGGGTGACCTTCTCTGTATTACCTTGTGGTCTGAAATGACTTGATGCCGACAGCTTGATAGCTGTGAGGTCCTCGTGGGTCTTCGCGTTGCCAGCTCTTCTCGAACGTAGTTTTATTTGGCTGCTTCTGCCTTCGGTCCGCGTCCCTGTGGAGGCCAAGCTCACCTTGCACAGTCACATTCTTCCTCAAGTACTTTTCCTTTCCCCTCTTCCTTGGGCTCACCTCCACTTGCATAGTCAGGATTTCACTCTGGGGGCTCTTCCGAAGTTCATTTGAACCGTCTTTCTTCTTAGCACCCCTGGACAACAGGCATAGCCTTTGAGTCTCAAAATGTTTGGAATCTCCTTTCCTAAAGTTCAGGTTCTCAAATGGAGGTGCACATGTAAGTCACCCGTGGGGTTTTTAAAATACAGTGGCATTGGCCTGGCTCCCAGTCAACTGAGTCAACAGTCACAAAGAATGTATAGTCTATGTATAGATGTGTTTAGAAAGTTCCACAGGATCTGGGTTGTGGGTTTGATCTTTGGTGAGGGTGGGTAGGGGAAGCAACTGATGGATGTGTCTCTCTCACATCAATGTTTCTCTCTCTCTCTTTCCCCCTTCTTCTCTCTCTAAAATTAATAAGCAAATCCTTGAGTGAGGATTAAAAAAAGTTCCATAGATGATTCTGATCTGTGAATGGGGAGGGGCTTGAGAGCCAATTATATTGAGAACTGTGATAAAGTTGACAATGATTAAAATAATAACCATCAAAACCACCGCCATCAATATTTATGGTACCTTTACTAGGTATCAGGCTCCTTATTAAGCTCTTTGTATGTTTTAATATTCCAACCCTTGGGCATAGATACATGCTTTGATGAACCCAGATTTACAGATGAGAACACAGAAGCTTACAGTGGCAGAGTCATGTAGCTCCTGGGAGATGGAATGGAATTATGATTTCTACAATTTTGTCTTCTATGATTTTGAGACTACAACCCAGGATAACTGGTCACCTATGAGCCTTCTTACTCTCATTTCATTCTTTCTGTATTAAATACCCAGTGTTGTAGGTAGTGATCTATTTAGTTTACAATTTTTATCCTGCCAATAATAGAAGCCTAGGTGAGAAGATGCTTGCAAGGAATTCAGCTGTTTCGACAGTGTGTTTAACACACCTGAGGCAGTGTGCTTTCTCGGGAGAGTGGGAGGCTGCTTTCTTAGGGGCAGTTGCTATTGACATTAAGTTCTTGCCTAGCCTAGGTGTACAATAATAGTTGAATGCATTACCAAGTTTGATAATATTGTAGTTGCATTAGGGCAGTCTGCTATGTTTAAAGGAGTCCTGTAGTAAACCGTTTTTGTATAATGAATAGTGACACCTTTATAGTGAATAGATTTTCACCTTTTCCTCAAAATGAAATATATCTTCAAGTTGGAGCTCCAATCTCTAAAGAGTCTTTGTGCCTCTAAGACAGTAATTTCCAGTCATTGTAATAACTCTATTAATTTCAAAATAGTCTGAGTCAATTTTCTTAGAATTTAGGACAGGACCTCAAAGGAAAAAAATATAGTTCAAGACTTTTCCGGGGTAGGGGGAAGAGGTGGGGGAAAATGGAGACAACTGTACTTGAACAACAATAAAAAAGAAAAGGCTTTGCCACATCTTTCAGGGAATCTTAGAATTCCCCCATGAAGTTTCCTGGTCTTAGGGAAACTTTTGCAAGTGCGGTTAGACTTGAAGTGGTTTGAGCAATCCCTGAATTTGTTACTATTTTACGTTTATGTGTTTGTCTTCTTCAGTGCATTCTTCCTATGCAACTGCGTCTTTATATCACGCGTTGACTCCCACGTACCATCTCACACTCCTGAGTGGGGTCTGTTTGCTGCCTTCAAGGAGAGGGTGGGTTGTAACTCCCTCTTCTTAGCCACATAAGCAATAAACGCTGTCCAAAATCAAAAAGAGGAATTTGATCACTGCACTCAGAACCATCATCACAAAAGTACTCTCATATCGGTAATGATTGTAATTTATTATTTTTCCTGACCATTCTTTTAGCCCGTCACTTTAAAATGAGATAATATTTGGTTGGTATATAGGTCATGACTCTAATCAGTAGTTAAAATCATTCAGTTACCTGAGAGAACACATTGGAGGCCAGCTCATGTGGAAGGGCTTGCCAAAAAAAAAAAAATCACACTTCTGAGGACTAAACTTTCTCTTTAACATTTTTAAAAACGCTCCTTTTATTCTTGTATTTCAAAATTTGATTGCCCGCTTATCTTCCATATGGGTGTTTGAAATTAATTTTCAAACAAAATAAAATCTTAGTGGCTGGGGTTGGAATGGCATTTAATTTATTGTTAAACTTGGGAAGAACTGGCTCATTTGTAATAGACCGATTGGCTTGTCTCTCTGATTCTCAAATATATCCTTCCGTGATTTTTTTTGTTTTCCTCATGTGGATTTTATATGTTTCTTGTTACATTTTTCCCCTAGGTATATTGTTCTGTCCAGTTTTGCTTTTATTTTTGAGAATACGTCATTCTCTACTATATATTTTTGTTTATTAATTTTATAGGGTATATTGTTGGTTATTGGATACTTATTTTATAATCTGCTATGTTTCACTCTTACTACATTTGTTCTGCTTAATTCTCCAATTTTATCCATTTCTTTGTCCTTCCTGGTAACAGGAGCTCTTATGTCTTTTACTTGCTTTTGTTTACCCATGTTAATACTTTTAAATGTCTTTACCTGTGTTAAATACTAGTTGTGGGAGAATCCAGACCCATGATTTTTTTTTTTTAAAGATTTTATTTATTTATTTTTAGAGAGAGGGGAAGGGAGGGAGACAGAGAGGGAGAGAAAGAGCAGTGTATGGTTGCCTCTCACATGGCCCTCACTGGGGACCTGGCCTGCAACCCAGGCATGTGCCCTGACTGGGAATTGAACCGGGACCCTCTGGTTCCCAGCCCGCGCTGAATCCACTTGAGCTACACCAGCCGGGGCCCGACCCATGATTTTAATGGAAATTCTTGTATTATACCACAGGTTTGATGCTGGCTAATAGTTTAAGGTTAAGAATGTTCTTCTGGCCTAGTTTGCTATTTTTAAAAAATAGGGAATGCTATCAGAAGCCTTTTAAAAATTATTGAAACAGTGTGATTTGTTTCACTAATGGATATGATGATTATATTAATTCATTTTTTTCTGGGACAAATTCTTGCTGATAGAGGTGTATTTTCTTTTATTATACTAATAGATATAAAAATATTTTATTTAGAATTCTTTTCATGTATATTTCTAAGTGACACGGGCTGTGGTTTTATTGTGTGTGCGTTTGTCAGATTTTTCTGTCAAGGTCACTAAATGTCATAAAATGAATGGGGAAACGTTCCTTTTTTACTGTGTCAGGAACATTTTGTAAAGCTTCAGAGAGCATTCTTTGGCAACCTTTTCAAATTCGCCTATTGCTATTGCTTAATTTAATGTTGTTATTTCTCATTAAGTAAATTGTGTTCTTTTGTATTTATTCAAAAAATCTTATTTCATTGAGACTTTTCAAATTTATTAAATGTTAAATAATTTCCCCTCATTTTTTAATTGCTGCCATTATTTTTTTATTAAATACTCTTTTCGTTTTTTACTGTGTCTATTTGTATTTTTTCATTATTTTTTTATTAGACTAGATAGAGGTTTGCCTGTTGGTGTTAGTTTTTGTTTATAGTGGTGTTTTTCAGAGAACCAGCTTTTGAATTCTTCTTCTTTTTAGTTTTTAATGAATTCATTTCTGCTTTTAACCTTTAATATTAATGCCTTGATTATATTTTTTCTTAGGTTTTATTTTGTTGTTCTTTTTCTAACTTCTTGAATTGAAGTTTTGTTGCATTTAGTTTATTGCTTTCTTATTTAATAATAAAATCACTTAATAATTTTCTTCTTATTACAGTTTTGGCTATATCTCTCTTCTGGATTATTCCATGCCATATCAACATTATTGCAGTTTTCGAATTAATTTGTAATTTTATTTCTTTACCTGTTGATGCAATAATTATTTAAGAGAGTTTTTCCCCTACATGGTGGAGGGTTTTACTTATATGTTTATAATTTCTTTATAACTCGGGGATGAATATTTTGCATTTTTCTGTATCTAAAATTATTCTCTTAGGATAGGTTTCCAGAAGCAGGATTAGGAGGTCAAAGGGTAAGGATATTTTCCAGGCTTTAGCTCACTGTGGCCAGATTCTTTACTGGCCCTTTCGGTGGTCAGAGACAGCTATGCCTTTTCTTGGTGGTAGGCATTGGAAGTCATTCTCCACGGATGCACTTCTCTGTAGAATGTTGAGTGTGGGCTGTGGTTCCCCACAGCTTTCACCTCTTCCTGAGGAGGGCTCTGGGGTGAGGGGGCCGGGAAGCCATCCTGTTCATCCTCACGTAGACCTGAGAGACCCAGAGTCCTTGGTAGGTTACGGGGAAGAATCCATACTCTCCAAATACAAGCAGTCTCCACGCATCCCTGCTGACAACACGGAAGGGTACTGCCACTTGCTGAGCAGCCAGCATATCTCAGGCATTTAACGTATTTTGCCATCTTAAAAAAAGAACATTAAATAGAATGTGGGTGAGAAAACTGAGACCGAGAATGGAAGTGGGGACTGAAGCCTGAGGTCAGCAGCCAGTAAGAGTTTGACCCTCTTACCAACCAACCTCTTTCCCTCCCACTTGAACGTGCAGGCTGTGCTGGGGGGGGCCACTGCCCAAGTTCAGGAGTGAAGTTCTGAGGCTGCTTCTCACCCAATCAGTAATGTCCACCTTTCCATCTGAGACCCTACTCTTCTCTGCTGCAGGAGGGTCCTCTGGGAGCTTGCGGATCTTCCAGATCATTAATAGTTGGGAAGACAGAGGCCGAAACCCATCACACTCCCAAAGGACCTTTAAAACCCCAACAAAGTCACTTATTGAGCCCCTGCTGTATGCCAGGGCTCCATGAGGCTTCCCCCTCAGAGTTGTCCCTGACGGAGGGCTCTCATCAGTGCCATTGTACAGGGAAGGGAAGTTAGGGTTAGAATACAGGTTGGCTTGTTCAGAGTCACACCACAGACAAGCCATGGGGACATGTGGGCTGACACTGGACTGCCATTTTCTCCAGTATTGCTCTTGGCCACATGAGGCCACCCTTTATGGGTCATGGGGGATGTGACAGCTCTCAGATTCTGGCATGTTTTCCAAACTATACAAAGTTCTCTGTAAAAAATCTTAGCTCATGTCAGTGGCTCCTAATTTCTAATATTGGTGTGGCCTTTGCTCCTGGCTGAAACTCCATTTGTCTTGAACCCCAGACTCTTGTCCACACAGCCCCCAGAGAGCCATATAGCCTGCATATAACAGGGCCTGCTCACGTACTGGTTGCAGCCCCTCTTCCTGGGTGGACTTGTGGTACAGTCACCTCCTCGCTGGTACATCAGAGATTGTCAAGGGTCGGTTATAGTCTGTGTCTAACCAGGCATCTCAGTGGTGGTAGCTTTTGGGTGCATGTTGGAGATGAGGATTGTGCCAAGCCTGTAAATAGGGATAAAAAATTGTTCTGGCCTCAAAGGATTATTGTGAAGATTAAGTAAGGTGATGTATAAGGCATGCCTTCACCATCATTATCCCGCTCCCGTCTCCTATGTCTGTTCTCCCCAGAAGCGTCATTATTCACCCCGGCTTTTGCCAAAGTGGATTATATATTTTGGAAACAAATCCTTTGTCAGAAGTATGTGTCCTACATACCTTCTCATGATCTGTGGATTACCTTTGTATTCTCTTAATTGTGACTTTTGATAAACAGAAGTTCTTGGTTTTCATGAAGTTCAGTTTATCAGTCTTTTTTGTATCTATTGTTCCTCTATGCTTTTTGGGCTCTAGTTTAAGATACTTTTCTACCTGAAGGTCGTAAGATGTTCTCCTACATTGTTGTACCTATTGCATTTAGATAGGAGATGGATCTGGAACAGACTTTTTTGTATATGGTGTGAGATAGGGGTTAAAAACATTTTTTTTTTTTAAGTTGTGAATCCACTATTTCTTGAGAAGGCCATTCTTGTGTGCTCCCTTTATTAAAATCTGATTAAGCATATACTTGTGGTTCTGTGTCTTTGGCTTATTAAAGACTAGTGTAAATGAGAATTTCACCTAGACCTCAGCAAACATTGACTCCGTTTACCCCATTTCCTCCTTTCTTGTTAATGTTGTCATGTTTTTTCATTCTACGTTTATTTTAAAGACCACATGCCATTAGTATTGTTTTGTACAGTGAACAGTAATTTATATTTACTCATGTATTTATTTTTTCTGTGGAGTTTTCTCCTTCCTCAGGAATTTGGTTTTTTTAAAAGTTCTGCTGGCAACGACCGTGTGCTCCTGAGAGCTGGGTGCGCATTCTTTCCAGTGCGACATTCAGTGATGGCCTGTTGGTGGCTTAAAAATCAGCTGTGGTTGGAGTAGTCATATTGCAGAAATTGGAAACGACAAATCAGTACTTTTTTTCTTTTTTGAGCCGGCTGTGCAACATTTATGAGCAAATCACAGGTTGGCTCATAATCATGGGCAAATTGTCTCAGTGGTTGTACGTCTCAAGGTGTCTTCATTTTACTTCACTTTAGAAGGATATTTCCGTAGGATAAGGCATTCTAAGTGGGATTTATTTTCTCTCAGCTCCTCTGTATTTACTGAGAACTCACCTATTTTATTGTCGCTCTTTTCTAAAAGATAAAGTGACTTTTTTTCCCCTCATCTGTCTATTTTTGAGAATTTGCCTTTGGTTTTCTGAAGGTTTGCTGTTATATCTCCAGGTATCACTTCCTTTTTGTTTATTCTGACTGGAATCTTTGTGAGTTGATGTTCTCTTTATTTTTAGACGATTCTTGGGGATTATCTCATGAAATGCTCCTACTCTGTTCTTTCTCTCCTCCTTTTCTGGGGCTCCTGTCATGCACTCTAAGACTTTGTCAACATGTTCCCCGTGCCGGGTATGTCTTTGTGTATTTTTACCTGTTTTTGCTCCTTGTTTCTGCCTGGACATTTACTAACAACTTATCTTTCACTTTACTGACTTGATCTGTGTTTTATATGCTGTTAGACTCATTCATTGGGTTCTTAATTTCAGTTGTTGTTTTTTAGTTTTAGGATTCTGCTCTGGTTAAATTCTCCTTGTGGTTAGTATTATTATGATTTTTGCAGATATTTTAAAGGCTGTGTTTGATAACTCCAGTGTTTGTATCCCCTGTGGGCCTAATTTGGGTCCTACTCCTTGATGTGCCTGAATGCTGGACATTTATTGAGGTCGTGGAGGATGCTCCCTTCTTGCAAAGAGGATTCACCCAGCCAGTCTTCTGAAGGATTCACCCTGTCCTCCATTAGGCTGAGAATCGTCAGATAACCTCGGTGTGATCAGAAATGGAGGCTGGTTTGCAGCCTTAGTAAGACTTGGCTCCTTCTGAGTATTTCCCTGAGAGCTTTGGTGTTTATTTTTGCCTTAGTAGATCCTGAACTCCAAAAATAATTTCTCTAACACCACAAGGCTCCTTAAAGTTAAACTCACCTAGTCAGCCTCTTTTTGCTCAGCACATTAGTTTCTCTCTCTTTTTTTTTCTTGCTTATGAATCAATACTTTGCCCTGGCTGATGTGGCTCAGTTGGTTGGGCATCGTCCTGCAAAGTGAAAGGTCGCTGGTTTGATCCCGTCAGGGCACATGCCTGGGTTGGGGATGGTCCCTGGTTGGGGCGCTTGTGAGAGGCAACAAATTGATGTCTCTCTCTTTCTATCATTCTCCTTCTTTCCCCCTCTCTCTAAAAAATAAATAAATAAAATCTTAAAGAAAAGAATCATCAGTACTTTGAAGGAAAAGCAGGTAGAGGGTAAAGACATACTTCTTTCTGCTTCCTTTCTATTCCATCCTCTGGACCCACAAGGCTTGATTGGTCTCTCAAGCACTGGATAGGTGCGAACCAGTTTTCATCTTCCCAGATCCATAATACTGTGCAGAGCTTTCCTTAGCTTCCATGTGATGTTCTGCATTGTGTGTGTGTGTGTGTGTGTGTGTGCACTTCTGCCAAGCTTTTCAGCATCTAACCCCACCTGAGAAAGATTGGTAAATAGCCCAGGTGGGAGGAGAGGGTGCAGAATGTCAAGCACACCTCCATGAATTTTTCTCTTTGAGATTTTGGTGCTCCAAATCTTGGCTCTCTCAGCGGCTCCTAAATGTCTTAGAACAAGTGATGGATCTTAGCAGCTCTCCTAGTTGTTCTTGGCAGGCACATTGGTTTCCTAAAAGTTGCTGTGTGTTGGCTGGAATAGAATTCTAAAGTTGTTTTTGTTTTTGATTTTGCTTTTCTTGCATTGTCTATGTTTGTTTTGGAACCAGAATTATGGTTCCAGAATAGACTGGGCAATTCCCGTATTTTTTTATAATCTAACTTCTGTTGACTAGCTTTTACATTATCCTTTGAAAGTTTGAAAGAATTTATTTCTTTTTCTTTTTTTAAATTGAATTTATGGGGGTGACATTGGTTCACAAAACCATACAGGTTTCAAGTGTACAACTCAACAAAACATCATCTGCACGCTGCTTCCATGCGCCCATCACCCCAAGCAACGTCTCTTTCTGCCCCCATTTATCCCCCCTTTGCCCAGCTCCACCTACCCCCCTCCCCTTCTCCCCTTCCCCCCTGGCTGTCACCACACTGTTCTGTGTCTGTGTGTTTTATGTACACACACATACATACATATATACACACATATATACCTGTATGTGTATATGTATGTATATATATACATACATATTTTTTTGCTTAATCCCTCTACCTTCTTTCATCCAGTCCCCCCCGACAGCTGTCAGTCTGTTCCATGTATTACTCCTCTGTTTCTATTTTGCGTGTTAGTTTATTTTATTCATTAGATTCCACATACGAGTGAGATCATATGGTACTTGTATTTCTTTGACTGGCTTGTTTCACTTAGCGTAATGTTCTCCAGGTCCATCCATGCTGTGGAAAAAGTAAGATTTCCTTTTTTTTTGCAGCCGCATAGTATTCGCTGTGTGAATGTGTCACGGCTTCATTACTGTAATCACTCAGGCATAGCGCGTCCTCCCGCATCTCCAGTCGCTCACTGGCAGCTTTTCCCAGTTTCTTTCCAGGTTATTAGTTTAGTCGGGTCTTTTGAAATTTGATTTTCTTTTGTTTTATTTTTGATTTAATCTTTATTGTAGTTTTTCCATTAGTTTCTTCTGTATTTTTCAGTTTATTGGTTGCAGAGGAAACATAATAGTTTAAGATCTCTCCATGTTTACAGCCTCTTTCTCATTGTATTTTGGGTTTTGAGTTCTCTCTCTCTCTGGTTTGGTTTGCTAGAGGTTTGTCTTTTTTATCAGTCCTTTTTAAAGGAACTGATAGTATATTTTTTGACCCAGTTTACCCTTTTTACTTTTTATTTCTCTTAATTGGTTTGTTCTTACTAATTAATCCCTTTCTCTTGCCTATTAGGACCGCTTTTGTTGTTGTTTTTCAGCTTTTTGTACTGAGTACTTCACATATTTTCACTCCTTCTTATTTTATTAACAATATTTTACATGAGGCTAACTTTTCCCCCACTGAGCTCAGCTTTGGCTGAATCCTGTAAATTTTGGTAGTTGTTGGAGCTGTTAGCATATTTTATATGTAGATCCTAATTTGTTTGGATTACCTTCCTTAGCTAAGACTTAATTATTGGGGTTTTCTGAGGTTTTGTTTATTTTTTAGCTATTGATTTTACTTTTTATTGCTTTGTGGACACAGGTTAATTTCTAGGTTTTGGTATTTGTTGAGTATTTTTGGGGGACTAGTACTTGTTCAGTTTTTTTTTTTTGTAAATGTTCCTGGACATTTAAAAAGAGTATGTTTTGCATTTATTATTGTGAAAGACCTAAGACAACTATAGGCAAATCCCCAATTGCTTTATATACTTTTAATAATTAATTTCCTTTTCCAACAATTGTTTAATTGATTACTTGTTATAAATAAAACACTACTAGGCATTTGATGGAGTTTTAACATTTTAATCATAAAAGAAAATGTGGTTACTGGAGAAGATTTGGAAAATAAAAGTATGAATAATAAATACTAGTGACCCGTGATCACTCTCCCCTCAATGCTTTGGTCAGGTTTCTGTCGATCTGTGTTGCTACACGTGTTTCAGCCGGACACAGTTGCAAGCCTTACGTCTTCGTATCTGAAGCCTACATCTTACATGTTCTTTATGTACGGAGAGAACCTACCGTTAGCTCCCTTCTGCAACTTTCCCCTTTGACGGACTTCTTTATGTCTGGGTGGGCTTGTTTGGAACCCATGACCTCATTGTGTTCCTTAGAGCTCTCAGTGCAGGGTTGGAAGCTGGGAGAATGAGAGACAGGACAGTTCAAGTTCAGGGATCAGGAGTTAAGTTGGCGATGGGGGAGGGGAGGGGTTTGTTGATGGTATTGTGGTACTGGATCTCATGTGGTAGAGGGTGCTTGGGGTTGCTGATAATAATGCACTGCATTGTTTTGCCAGTGTTCTCTCTTCTCCACGGGGGCCCTTGTGTACACCTTGCTAACCCAGGCTTCCGTTTGTGCAAACCAAGGCACTCAGAATTAAATCGGCTGGCTCAGGGTTAGCCTCCTGAGTTTAAGTGGCAGGGCCCGGTACAGCTCTGGCCCCCAAACCTGCATCGTTCCTTTATACTCTGCTGTCTTTCCAGAATCACCTGCTGGTGTGAGCAGGTCCATGGCTGCACTTGGGGTTCGGGAATCTTGACTGAGAATTTAGGAAAGCCTTTTAGGTGCTGATATCTGATCAGAGTCTTTAAATGTGAGTAAGGACCTGCAAGGTAGGCAGAGTTGGGAAGGGTGTTCTATTCAGGGAGAAGCCAGATGAAAGGTGTGCATGCAGGAAGCACAGGTGAGACTTGGCAGGGGTGTATGAAGCTGCAAGGCACAGAAACTGGGTGTGTGCTTGGTGGGTCTGGAGGACTCTGTGTGGATAGCCTTTGGGAGTGGCCAGGATTCTTTTTTTTTTTTTAAGATTTTATTTATTTATTTTTAGAGAGAGGAGAAGGGAGGGAGAAAGAGCAATGTATGGTTGCCTCTCACATGGCCCTCACTGGGGACCTGGCCTGCAACCCAGGCATGTGCCCCGACTGGGAATCGAACCAGGACCTTTTGGTTCCCAGCCTGCGTTCAATCCACTGAGCTATACCAGCTAGGCCCATGATTCTTTTGAATGGTGTGTGCTTCTCTGGCCTTAGAAGTTGGGAGGAGAACAAAGCCGTTGCTGATGGAAGAAGGGACTCCACGGGGAAAACTTCTACCTGTTCCCACCAGTTCCCACTGCCACCACTGTTGCTGCTTCTGACAACATTGATAACAGTGACTGCGGCATTTATTGAACACTTACTGGGTCCAAGTCTAGCAGCACTTTGTAATGCATTATCTTTTTTACCTAATCCTCACCTGAGCCTATGTTTATTGATTTGAGAGAGAGAGAGAGAGATCAATTGCTTGCCTCCTATATGTACCCCAACTGGGGGTCAAACCCGCAACCTAGGTACGTGCCCTGACCAGGAATCGAACCTGCAACCTTTTGGTGTATGGAACGATGTTCCAATCAACTGAGCCACCCAGCCAGGGCTGTGTGTGTTATCTTTTAAAATCCCTTCCCAAGCCCCTTGGAGCCAGAGGCTTGAAGGAGGTCAAGCACAAACCCATGGACCCACAGCTAGAAAGCTGCCCAGCCGTGATTCAGTCCAGGCACCTCTGACTCGAGGTGCTGTGCTCTTCCCTGGGGGGTTCAGGCTGGTGTCACAAATGAGGAGAATGACGTGTGATGGACCTTTTCCCAGTTTTCTTGAAATGTGGCCTTTTTGTGTACTTTTTTGTTGTGTTTTTATTTTTTGATGCTTTTGAATACACACACATATTTCGATGCCCTAGGGAAATGACCGGTGCATATATGATAACAGAAGGCGAATGCCCCTTAGCTCTGGGACACAATTGGCAGTAGTGGGGATTGTGGCAAACCCAGGAGCGGGAGCGGTCATGTTTGTTAAGATCGAGCTAGTTGTTGGAATGCAGACCCAGGGCTTCCAGTTCCTTCTTTCTCTTAATTTTTTTTTTTTTTAAAGAGAAGCTAGGGATCTGTATTTTAAGTGAAGTCTACCAGTTTTTAAAAGCTCAGTTTTAAGATGACCCTGAGCCAACAGTGATATGGTTGTGAAGACAAGCCTAGTCTCCTAGTGAGTGGTTACTAGGCTGTGCCCACCTGCCGGAGACCCCCCTACAACCACACAGGTCTCCCCTGCCCTGCGGAGGGGCCTGCTGGCCTGGGTGGGTGGCTCTTTCCTGGCAGGTCTGCTGGTCCAGTGAAGGTCCTGCCAGGGCTGTCAGAGCCAGGACTAGTTCTCTGTCCATCTTGGACATTTGATTTTCTGTGCCCTGCATTCTCGGGGTTACTTCTCTTGTCTTCATCACCTATTCAGAACAGTCGGAAGATTCCCGAACACTTGAGAGGTTGCAAGCAAGGAAAATTGCTTAAAGTCTGCACTTCAAACATATGGCTGTGAGAGGAAAACAAGTGGTCACACCCGGAGTCAGTGCCACATAGAATATCTTCAGTGTGATACAAGAAGCCCCCTGCTTATTTTTTATTTTTTACCAGAGCACAGTTCACTGCTGAGTTCATAGTGCTTGGGGTTATAAAGTCAGATTTGCCTTGGTCAGTGGGGTAGCCTAGTTTTGTGTCAGTTTATCACACACTCAGCCTGTGCCTCCGCTCGGATGGACGGGGTGCGATTTCGGCCTCCCACATTTGCAGATTTCATGACGGTGGGGGTGGTAACTGCCCTTTAATTCCACCAGGTGCAGCCCTGTGCCCTGGCATGGCACCTGGTGGAGAGGTGCCTCTTCCCCAGAGCCAAGGGTAGAAGGAAGGTCTTGGGAACAGGGTGAGCCTTGTGAGTTTCATTCCCTTTCCACTCTACTCTTCAAGTTCCAAGGAATCGAGTGCAGGTAATGCTGAGTCGGCTCAGTGGAAGGCATGCTGATCAACAGTAGGAAGGGTGTCCCAACACCGCAGGGCTGTTTAATCAGGTGTTTTTTTTTTTT
>PVJI01008046.1:0-73650 GCA_004026765.1 Micronycteris hirsuta
AAAAAAAAAATGGAACCAAAATAGGGTGAGAAAAATGTCTACCTGGGAGAAAGGCATTGCATGGGACGTTGAAGCCTAAGCAAAAGAAAAAGCCCAGAGAGGTGACTGGGGTGAGACGGCAGTGTTGGGAGACTGGCTACACACAAGGGGATTGGTTAAATACATGATTATGTTAAAGATAAGGGGAACAAGGTTTTTACACAGTTAGAAAAAGGAATGGCAATTACAAATGTGGGAAGGAAGAAAAACTTGTGGTGTTGGATTGGGATTGGAGATAACTGTATGAACTCATGGTTTACAATATATATGTAGACAGATACAGAAATAAATAACAGATGTCAGTGTGTGTGTATGCAGGTTAAGTATGTATATACATATACAGGGGTAGGCAAAAGCAGGTTAAATTACCAGCCATCATTACCTAAAAGATAAATCATAAGTAAGGATATAAAGTAACAATACTAATAAGACAAATAATACAAATAAATAACACAAAAATTAATAAATAAATAATAGTACAAGAATAAACTGTTTCACGTACACACATATGTAAGCTTACTTTTGCCCACCCCATCTATTTCCTAACTCTGCACACTGGTAACAGTCTGGCGGCAGTGCTATCCAAATATTAAGTACCTACTACTCAAATCTTTGTTTCTAAACATGACTTTTCAGTAAAAGAAACCAGGCTCTGTGGAGAAATGACTGATTCCAGGGCCAGGCAAGACAGTGCAAGATGAGCCTTAACACCTTGTTCCAAAAAATAAAGAAATGCTCAAAAAATAACGACAGCCTCGGCTGGTGTGTGGTTCAGTAGGTTGGAGGGTTGTCCTGCAGCTGAAAGCTCGCAGGTTTGGTTCCCAGTCAGGGCACACGCCTGGGTGGCAGGCTAGTTCCCTGATCCAGGTACATAGGTGTTTCTCTTCCTCCCCCTCTCTCTAAAAGCAATGAAAAGTATCTTCGGGTGAGGATAAAAAAAAAAAGGTACAGATGCATCAAAAGAATAATTAAAGCAGATTTGAAGGAGCTCCCACGGGCCAAATTTGGGACAAGTTGAGCATCAAAAAGTATTGTTAGTAATTAATTAAAACAATAAATAGGACTCTGAGTCTATACTGATATAAATAAATGAATAAATTGAAAGTTTGATAAAGAACAACATAGTTACATAGTTTCAAAATATCTCCCTACAAAATGCTTACTAATTACTATACTACCTTCCTAGGGTTGTGGTAATAAAGTACCACTAACTGGGTACTATGGGCTTAAAACATCAGACATTTATTGTCTCAAAACTCTGGAGGCTAGAAATCCAAAATCAAGAGGTCAGCAGGGCCATGAGACTTGGAAGAATCCTTCCTTGACTTTTCCTGGCCTCTGGTGGTGCCCATTTACCCTCGGTGTTCCTTGGCTTGCAGCTGCATTACTATAGTATTTGTCTCAGCTGTCACATGATGTTCTCTCTGAGAGTCTGTATCTTAACTTCCCTCTTTTCATTAGAACACCAGTTATGCTTGAATAAGGCTTACTCTCATGACCTCATCTTAACCTGACTACATCTGCAAAAACCCGATTTCCAAGTAAGGTCACATGCACATGTACTAGGGGTCAGGGTGTCAACAATTTTTTTTGGAGGGGGGTACAATTCAACCCGCAGCAATTACCAAGAAAAACTGTTTTCAAAGGACAAGCCTAGAAGATACCACATTAATAAAAGATATCAAAGGGAATATTATAGGTAGTAAAATGAATCAAACTTGTATGCTATTTGAAATCATAAAATGAGAACCATACAGACTGCTTCTGTGGTATTCCTACTAGAGATGAATAATCTCAATCTGGTCACAAAGAAACATCACATAAATCTAAATTGTAGACACTGTATAAAATATTTGACTTGTAACCTTCAAACATATGTAGGTCATGAAAGTTATGGACAAGACCGAGGAACCATTCCAGATCAAAGGAAAATAAAGAGAAAGGCAATGAATGCAAATTGTGATTCTGGCTGGATAGGACCATTTGCTTTAAAAACTGCTCAATTTGAATAGGGTCTGAGGATTATATAATAATAATGTGTTAATGTATCAATTAATTTACTAATTAAAGCTATATGTTATGCTTATGGAAAAGAATATAATTGGGAGGAAATATACATGAAAATATTTCAGAGATGAAGTGTGAGGAACTTATTTTCAAATGATTCAGGAAAACAAAGGTCTTCATAATGTATTTAAGATATTCAAGTTTGAGATTGTTTAAAAAAAAAAAAAGAACAGCAAAGATGAAGAAAATAAATACATCAACAGAATTTTACCAGAAAATTGAGTTCTTTCTAAAAAAGAATCAAATGGGCCCGGCTGGTGTAGCTCAGTGGATTGAGCACGGGCTGGGAACCAGAGGGTACTGGTTCGATTCCCGGTTGGGGCACATGCCTGGGTTGCGGGCCAGGTCCCCAGTGGGGACCATGTGAGAGGCAACCATACATTGCTCTTTCTCCCTCCCTTCTCCTCTCTCTGAAAATAAATAAATAAAAATAAATAAAATCTTAAAAAAAAAAAAGAATCAAATGGCAAATCTAGAACTGAAAATTAACCTATAAAAATTAATAGATAGGCTTAACAATAGATAAGATTTAGAAGAAGAAATAGTTAATGAATTAGAAGACATTAATAGAAAATATCTAGAAGGAAGCAGAGATAAAGAGGCTGGAAAATGTAGAAAGAGCCCTGGCTAGTGTCGCTCAGTGAATTGAGTGCGGGCTGTGAACCAAAGGGTCGCTGGTTCGATTCCCAGTCAGGGCACATGCCTGGGTTGCAGGCCGGGTCCCCAGTGGGGGGCCCATGAGGGGCAACTGCACAGTAATGTTTCTCTCCATGTTTCTCTTCCTCTCTTTCTCCCTCCCTTCCCCTCTGTCTAAAAATAAATAAAATCTTTAAAAAAAAAAAAGAAAATAAAATGTACAAAGAAAATAAAAAAGAAATCTGGAACACAGCAATGAGATCACGCGTATATATGTTGTCTGTGTGTATTCATAGAGTTCCAGGAGGAAAGAAGAATGGAACGGAAGCAATTCATGAAGACATTACAGCCAAGAATTTCCTGAAATTTATGAAAACCATTAAGTCATTTTTTTTAGGGTTGAATTGTGTTTCCCCAAAATCATATGCTGAAGTTCTAACCCTGTGCCCTCAAGATGTGGCCTTATTTGGAGAACAGAGTTTTTAAAAAAAGTAATCAAATTGAAATGAAGTCATTAGGGTGTGTTCTAATCCAGTATGACTGATATCCTTATACAAGGGGAAAATCTAGACAGAGACACACATACACAGAGAAAAGACAGTGTGAAGAGATAACAGGGACAAAATAGCAATCTACCAGTCAAAGAGAAGCCAGGAACAGAACCCACCCTCCCAGTGCCAGAAAGAACCAACCCTGCTGACACCCTGATTTTGGACCTTTAGTGTCCAGAGGTATGAGACAGTAGGTCATTAGTTAAGCCACCCAGTTTGGGGTACTTTGTTATAGCAGCCCTAATAAATTAATAACCATCAATTTAAATAGTTCTACAAACACCAAACCGTACAAATATGAAGATCACACCTACCACACCTAGGCTCATTGTACAACTACTGAACACTACAGACAAAGAGAAAATAACTTATCTCCTCGCCTCTAATACTCTTTTATTCTCCATTTTGCTATCTTGATTCTGAAATAAAAACTTGTCACATTACTAGCAAACTAAAATCCCTTTTTGGTACTTAACCTTGTACTGCCCTACTAAATAAATCAGGACCCCCTAACTAGCAAAATTTCTGCTTCTGTCTCATTCTCTTTAATGTTGCCAAAGCCACAGAATGACATTGGCATTGGTATACTTTGTCTTCCGAGAGGAATGGACACTTCCTATTAAAGAGTTAACTCATCAGGTATAGCTACAAGAAAAATTATGGCGCCTTTCAGCCACAAACCATACCAATTTAATTTTAGTCAATACCAATTTAATTTCACTCTCTCTCAAAAAGTTAGTCATTCAAAAAATATCCTTCTTATGCAGATGTACTGCTGCAGAACATTTTATTACATAATTTTCATAAAAATCCTGGGAAGCAAAAATGTTAACCCTTTTATTTTGTAGATGAGGAAACTGACAGACAGGTTAAGTTTCAGTTAACTAATAATTAGTGGATGTTAGAATTTTTTTAAAAGCTCTTATGTCTGAAGCTCCAAAAAACAAAGATTTTTGTTCATTTGAGAGAGTATTTTTTTCTGTAGGAAATACAGAAAATTGACGAAAAGTATAAAATAGTGGGGGGAGAACAATTTTATCAGTTCCCAAAAGTGATAGGTTTGCTAAAATTTTATAACAATCTTTTCTCTTTTTTAAAATCCTCACCTGACAATATGTTGATTTGGGGGGTGGGGCGCAAGAGCAAGAGAAACAGAAACATTGACTGACTATCTCCTTCAAGAGCCCCAACCAGGAATTGAACTCACAACCTAGGTATGTGCCCTGACCGAGACTGAAACCTGCAACTGTTTGGGGTATGGGATGATGCTCCAACCAACTGAACCACCCAGCCAGGTCAATTTCCTGTGATCTGTTCCTTTAAAAAAAGTTAGTTCTGAAAAACCACATATAGTAAAGTAAAAAACAATATACCCACTACCCATAATTTTTTGAAACGTTATTTTCTAATATTCAGATCTTGTTATAGATAAAAGTCATGTGCTATTTTCCCCCTTTCCTCACCAAGGATATGTTTACTGAGCTGAGAGAGAGGAATGGGGGGAGAGAGAGAAACATGGACGTGAGAGAGAAACATTGACTGGTTACCTCTCATAGGCACCCAGACCGGGGATCAAACGTGCAATCTAGCTATGTGCCCTGACTGGGGATCGAACCACTGCATTTCAGTGCATGGGTCACCAGACTAACCAATTGAGCCACTGGCCAGGGCAAAAGTCACATGCTTTGTCTTTATACTGTGACTATGTGGACTTAACACTTTATACTCTGTTCTTTACATCAATATTTCAAATATTTCATCATAAAATTAACCCATATCATTAAAAATTATTATAACTTAAAAAAAATTAAAACCCTACAATTACCTACTACTACTGCTTTCAGAACTGTTCCTGACTGCCTCTCCAGTTTTACTTATCACCTCCTCATACAGACCCAGTTATCAGAAATTGCTCTCAGGTCCACCAGTTTTGCCATGCTCTCTTATGTTCCCACGATTTTGAAAATGTTCATCAGAGATTATGACCTTCATTTATTTAATTACTGCAACTGCAGAGTTCAGCTCCTTTGGGAAAAATTTTCTCTTATCTTCCACTCCCACTGCCAAATTAGACACAGTACCAATTCAATCTGTTCTCACAGTACCCTATAGTTACCTCTATTATGGCATTTATCTCGCAGAATTGCAGTTATGTGTTTCTTTGCATTTTCTCCATCAGATCAAAAGAGTTCTATGAGAGCACGATTTCTTTTCTCTGTATTACACAATGCTTGGCACAGAATAAGTGCTCAGTAAATGCTTGCTTAACAGTGCTTGCCATTTTCTGAATACCTCCAAAGCAGACTAAAGACTATAAATAAGGGGCTAGGGATTATAGATCACTATCCAAAAATTATAAAAAAATTTTTGGGTCAAAATGATTCCCATTCATGGTTTCTCCCTCCTGAGACTCCTATAAAATGGAAAGTAAAGGAATACAAAGGTATAAACCAACAACAAGAAATATACTTGAGAAAAAGGTTTCTACAGATTTTTAGACAACAAAAAATGAATGGAACAGTGAACAGTGATGAGGCAGGGTGGAGGAAAATGAGATCAGGAATATATAGAAAGGGAGGTACATCTGGAAGAGATCTGCCTTGCAGAATCCTGGAGTAGCTTTGATCCAGAAAATGATGAGTATAAAAGGGTGGAGTGAGCCCTGGCTGGTGTAGCTCAGTGGATTGAGCGTGGGCTGTGAACCAAAGGGTCGCCGGTTTGATTCCCAGTCAGGGCACATGCCTGGGTTGCAGGCCAGGTCCCCAGTAGGGGTCACGTGAGGGGCAACCACACAATGATGTTTCTCTCTCTTTCTCCCTCCCTTCTGTCTTAAAAAAAAAGGAAAAAGAAATAAATTTAAAAAAAAAAGGGTGGAGTGAGTAGTGGGGCTAAAATCAGGACAATTAATTAATTAAAAGCATGAATGACAAACACTCACTATCACCTCCTCTGCAACCTTCATACTTAGCAGCCAAAGCACTATGTCCCAGGCAAAAAATATGAGTTCTTCTCTAAAGAGTTAAAATACCCCAGCAAAAAGACTCCAGCCTTCCAGCATTTAAAGCTCCTCCTGTCCCGACTAATGGCCAGCTCCTCACCCAAGAGTAGATAATCCCTACCTATGGACAGAGAGTCCCTCAATCACTTTTTCATACCTCACCCTTAAATATGAATGGACAGAGATATGAGTTTTGAGGAAAGTCAAAATCATAAAAGAGAAAGACCAAGACATCTGGGAGAAAAAAAAAAACAAAAACAAAACCACAAGACTCTACCAGAAAAACAGACAATTCAAGAAAGAAAAAAATGTTTTAGTATCTTCAGAGACACTAATTATTGTATGCCTAAAATCAGACAGGGTTACTAAAAAAATAGGAACAAAGAATAAAGAGAACTCTTAGACATTTAAAATGACTCAAGCATAAAAATATGAAAAGATGAGGCTGGAAGATAAAGTTGAAATCTTCCAGAAAGGAGAACAAAAAGATCAAGGTTGAGAAAACATAGGACACATTAAGTATCAATCTAGGAGGTCCAACATCTGGTTAAGCAATGTTCCTGAAAGAGAAAATAGAGGAAACGGGGAGAGAGAAATTACCCCAGAGTTGAAAAACCAATCTACAGACTGAAAGAGCATACCAAATAACTCACAATAATGAAAAACATGTAGATACATCACTGTAAAAATTTCAGAACACCATGGATAATGTCCCCAAAAGCTTGTAGAAAGAAAAATAACCCAAACCCAAGCCCCAAACCAGTCATCTGCAAAGGATCTTGCAGACTTCATATAATACATACTAAAGACAATGGAGAAATGTCTGATAAACTATGAAGGAAACTGCTTTTCAACCAGTCATTATCAAAGCATATATGAGCACAGAATAAAGACATTTTAAGATGTAAAGACTCAGAAAATGTCTTGCAACCAACCTCCTTTTTTGGAAATTAATTGAGGGTGCTCCAGCAAAACCAGAGAATACAAAGAAAAGACAAGGAATCTGGAAAACAGAGGGCCTACCTAAGGACAGCAGTAGAGTAATCCTAGGATGAGAGCTAGAGACCTAATGATGGAGCAGAATGGAAGCTCAGGCAGAAAGCCCACTGGGGGAAATGGAGATTCAGAGTATCTGATGTGACAGCAGGGGCAGAGGAAGGAGGCAATGAGAAAGCAAACAATACAAGAAAAAAATTCCAGGAAAAAACCAAACATCTCTAATATAACCATAATTATTATAAAACCTTGCAGTGAACAATGTTGACATAGGTGTAATATAAGCTTTGTTTATTAATTTCCAAACTTTAAAGCAAGGATGACCATTATGATTATAGAATGGAATGTAAATATTATCAATTTTGACAGCACTATAAAAGAGTTCACTGAAGCTGGGAAACTGATGAGATAAATCAAAACTAATGAGAAAGGATAAGGATGTTCATAAATTCATTTTATAAAGTGAGGAGTCTAGAATTAGTGGTCAAAAAATAGTATGGTATAGCTGACCCTTAAACAACACAAGTTTGAAGTGAACAGATCCACCTATATGTGGATTTTTTCCCAATAAATATACAGAGAGTCCATTGGTCCATTGGTCCTCTGTATTCCCCAGATTTCACATCCACAGATTTAACCAACCATAGATCGAAAACAGAATTTTCAATCTGCAAATGGTGAAGGATGACTGTATGTGCTGTTCTATGTCATCTTATGTAAGAGACCTGAGCATCTGCAGATCTGGTATCTGCTGGGAATCTTGCAACCAATCCCCAGTGGATACTAAAGGATGACTGCACAGTAGTTAAATTTTCGGGGAATCGAAAGTTATGTGCAGATTTTCGACTGCACAGGGGATGGGGGTCAATGCCCATAACCCCCATGTGTTTAAGGGTCAATTGTACTTCAGTTTACAAAGGTAATCAACACATTTAAAACAGTTATATAATAATATTGGGAGAAAGGGGGAGGCAGGTAAATATAAGCTACATCCTTATTTGTCACATCAAGAAGTTAAAAGATACTTTAAAAAAAATTTTTTTAAAAAGGTTTTATTTATTTATTTTTAGACAGAAGGGAACAGAGGGAGAAAGAGAGGGAGAGAAACATCAATGTGTGGTTGCCTCTCACATGGCCCCCACTGGGGACCTGGCCTGCAACCCAGGCATGTGCCCTGACTGGGAATCGAACCGGCAACCCTTTGGTTCGCAGCCCGCACTCAATCCACTGAGCTACACCAGCCAGGGCTAAAAGATATTTCTTAAATAGGATAAACCAAAAAAGAACAATATGGGATTATTATTTAGAAATATTATAGGCAAGTGCCAGAAAAAAATAGCTAAATGAGTTAAAAGGAATTGCTTCTAGGAAGTGAGACTGATGGAATCTATTGGGTTGGACAAAAACATCCATTTAGTTTTTTTCCATAAAACGAAAGACACATTTTTCATTTTCACCGATAACTACATTGATTTGGATATTCTGAGTATGTCATCTATCTCCTGCATGGTATAATGTTGATTGTTCTCGATTAATGTCTTGATATGATCTCCATTAACTTCAACTGGTCTACCCAACAGTGGAGCACTGTCCAGTGAGAAATCTCCAGCACGAAACTTCACAAACCACTTCTGCCAAGTTCAATCATTCACAGCACCTTTTCTATCCACTGCACAAACCTTTTATTTCATTTCAGTTGCGTTTTTACCTTTCTTGAAATAATAAAGCATAATATTCCAAAAATGTGTATTTTTTCCATCTTTGGTATTAAAATGGCTATACAAAAATTCACCAATTTTGATAACATTTTTTAAAAGATTTTATTTATTGTCCTGGCTGGTGTGGCTCAGTGGATTGAGCGCTAGACTGAGAACCAAAGGGTTACCTGTTTGAATCCCAGTCAGATTGCATGCCTGGGTGGCAGGCCAAGTCCTCAGGAGGGGTTGTGTGAGAGGCAACCACACATCGATGTTTCTCTCCCTCCTTCCTTCCCTTCCCTTCTCTCTAAAAAGAAATAAAATCTTTGAAAAAGCTATTTATTTATTTTTAGAGGGGGAAGGGAAGGAGAAAAAGAGGGAGAGAAATATCAATTGTGGTTGCCTCTCCCATGACACCTACTGGAGACCTGGCTGGCAACCCAGACATGCGCCCTGACTGGGAACTGAACCAAAGACCCTTTAGTTCCAAGGCTGGAGCTAAATCCACTGAGCCACACCAGCCAGGGCTAATAACTTTTTTTTAATGCATGCTGATTTGACAGCTGTCACAATACAACCTAACAAAATTGTTTTGAATGAAATTAAAGACAACTAAGCACTACTAGAGCCATCTTATAGAAAAAAAGAATGAACTTTTAACCAACCCAATATATAATTTCATATGCTTTTATGACCATACGTGGTGATTAAAACTTTAAAAAAATTAAGTACAAAAAGGACAGTTTCAGAAACCATTAGACAAATGTCCAATTATCAACTTCCCGTTCCAAAGGACAAAGAGGGTCCTTAGTTCAGTCAATATACATGAAATTTAGTAAGAGAACGTTTCCATCTAGTTATCTACATATATTTCAGCCTAATTTTATATCCTGTAACAGTGTCTTGACATACTCCCTTTTCAAATCCGAAGACATAGAGCCTAAAACAGGGATGTGTGAGCTTTAACATCAAAGACCCAAGTCTTAATTTAGACTCTACAGTTGCTAGCTCAATACCGGTACACAGTTACTAACCCTCTTCAAAAGTAACTTCCTCATCTGTGAACTGGAAATAATAATGCTTATCCTCACAGAGTTAGACAGTACATATAAAACACTCACTGACATACAGTAAGCATCAATATGATAGCTTTAATTACTACTTACATTGGCCACCACTTTTACTTCTTTGTACTGTGCTTCATAGAAAATTCCAGCATTTTCCAGTGCTTCAGTTAGTGAGGGCCCATTTTTCACCTGCTTATCTAATCCATTCACAAATTCCTCCAGCTTGGCGCTTGCCTCTTCAAATTCTTTGGAGAACTTCTTCCCACCGGTCTTATCTAAAATAACAGAGGAAGTATTCATTTCAGGATAAAAAAAGAAAAAGTAAACAATTTAATCTTTTTAAGAAAACTCTACTCCAGATGATCTGTGAACCTGTTCTTGCTGCCTTAGTGTGCAATCTTCTTGGTCTCATAGTTTAACCTTAAAAAGGCTTCTCCAAATCACAAAAAAGATCTGCTAGAGTTAAAAGCAAGAGTGCATGGTGAAGACACCTGGTGATTATCGTAAACAAAAGGAAGTGCAACTAAAAGAAAGTTCATTGACTGCTTTTCTTCACAAACTGGTGCCAGACCACTACTTCGGAATAATGGAATGAGGCTGGATTCTCTTCACTTAGACCATTAACTTAAAACCAAGATTCAGAAAAATAAAGGGATCTCTCTGTGAATTGTACTAAAATTCTTTCCTACCTAAAAATCCCCGATAATTTCGTATCAGAGTATACTCTGTGTGTAAAAGTAAACACACTTCATTATTTTTGCAACAACAGTGATATGATCACAAACTGTTACTTACTCTCCTAAGTGTACTTTCCCATGACTACTGGAATATGGTTTTAGAAATGAATACAAGTTTTGGCTTTGTCTCTTATCAACTGTGTAACTTGGACAAGCTACTCATCTCCTTATAAAGCCTTGGATTTCCCAAGTACAAAATGGAGGTTTTTAATATGCTTATGGGTTGTTGTGAGGATTAAATCTGATAGCATGTTAAATTTGAAGCAGATGCCAAAATGAATATCTAGTAGCCATTTACTCAATTATTTCAAAAATATTCATCAAATGCTTATTATGTAGCAAGGATTGCTCTGGACACTGGATGTTAACAGTGACCAAATAAAGATAACTTCTACTTTCATGAGATTTATATTCTAATAAATTATTAATATTATTACTTGTAATTTACAATGTAAGGAAACTACTTATAGTTTACAATGTAAGGGAAAAAAACTAACCAGATTTACGAGGCATCACAACACCCAAACCTGTTAATCTCCCATATGAAATACACCTGTCTATATATAACCTAATACTATGTAAGAAAGCACTAGATGTGGGGAAAATGACAGAATTTATTTCTTTGGGTTTTTTAAACTTATTTTTTCTCCAGCTTTCTTGAGATACAACCGACTTATAACACTAGTGTCAGGAATTTACTTATGAAATGTAGATGCAGGAAATCACTAGAAACCAGAGCTGGCACAACTGCTCCCTACAACATAAGGTTCTCTTTACGGGAGAAGCCAGTCTCACCACTTGAAAATGATGGATCTGGAAAGAAAATCTGAGTCATTTTAGTTAAAAGGATGTACACATTACCTTTTAAGCATTTAAGAGTTTCTGTGCTACACACATCCACTCGCATAGTTGACAGCTGTTTTTCCTTCAATTCTATCTGATCTTCTGAGCGCTTATATAGCAGCAGCTCTTCAATGAGGGCCTGAGACTGAACACAGAGCAGAGTCAGAGTCTGCAGTGCAGAGTTCACTGCAATTTCATTTACAAGATCAGTGACTTATTTAACTTTCCCCATTAAAACCTAATAAAACCCAAAGAGGGAAAAACCTTTCACATTTCCTTATATTCAGGGATATCAGTATCAATTCTCATGTCAAAACATTTTTTTAGTCATATACTTTAAAAGATCCTTTCCCTTAGTTATTCAAAACTAATTTATAAATATAGGGTTCATAATGAAACAAAGTCCCACATATCTTTTTAAAATTTTAGTTAGACAAACAAAGTCTTATTATGTTAACTCTATGCAAATTCTAATTTGGTTGGAGGATTCAGTACAGAACTAAGCCTGTAATAGATTTTCTGTAAGGAGGTTATTTCTTCCAGTAGAGAAACGGATAAAACTCCAAGTAATCTGATCCCAATCTGGATTCCTTTACAACTTAAAATGTAAAATATAACTGATGTACAACTGAATAAAAATAAATCTTATGGACTATACAGGAAACTGTAACTCAAAAGGGATGAATAATGCTTTGGCATGTTCAACATATTCTGTAACTTACTCGAAATTCAGCAACTATCTTAGACTTGAGAGCAGCTTTTGGATTCGTGGATGCTGTTGGAATTAAACAAAAGGTCATTAAGAATACAGACAGAAAAAGTTAACTAATATTCAGAAAAATTTTTTGTTCTGTATTTAAGGGTATACTTTTGAACTTATGTCAAACATGCACACTTAAATAATAATAAATAGTGGAATATGAAATTTAAACACTCCCAAGCACGGTCAATATAAAAACATATTGTTTAGATAGGACCGACCTACTTACCTCCAATAGGCCCTTTAAGTCATAAAATCCTAGAATTATTGATTTGGAGATACTGAGATACATGAAGTACCTTTCTTCCTAGTCTGACTGAGTGTAAAAGGATCTCAATACTTCAAATTAAGAGTGTTCAGGAGCAGGACATCCAATTAATCCTGAGCACTGGCTGAAGAAAATTACTTACAAACATCAACTCTATTCCTATGTATTTAGCTCTGGATTTCTTTTTCTGCTGACTCAGTTCACAGCAAAAACAGGCAAGGAAAGTTCTAAGTATATTATCACTGTGGTGGAATTTTGGCTGAAATGATGACTCCCGTTGTTCCTAAGCATGCAACTTATGCCCAAAAAGATGTCAGAGGACTCACTTAATCATGATGAAAATCAAATGCTTGCTGCAGCAAAACCATCCCACGTGTCTTGATTCACCTCCTAATTCTCACTGTCTTTTACCTTGTTCCCTCCACACCTTCAGGTCTTTCTCAACATTCCTTAGTTTGGCCCACAGCAGCCTATCACATGCAGTATTCCACTCCCTTGGTCTCATGCTGGGTAAACATGACAAACATAGCAGGAGCTCCGGTTAGAGAATGGGCTTCTGGCCAGGATCTGAGGCCCATGTCTAATCTGGTAGAGTGTATCCCCAAATCTGGAGGGTTTCATGGCTCCCACAGAAATGCTTCTTAATGCCTAGTCTCCTCTTCAGCTCTGTTGTTTAATGCCAGCTGCCTCTAACTTCGTTTATCTTTGAACCTGAGAGTTAGCCTGGGCACTATCAAGTATTTATTTTCTTCTTTTAATCCCCCAACTACTCTTGAATCTTCACTCATTTAAACCCTCTTCCTGCATTTTCTTTGTTTAAAAGTAGTTTTTTTTTTTGTTTTTGTTTTGTTTTTTTAAGAAGTAACTCCATGATGGCTTGTTTAGTATGTCACTGGGAGCCTCCCAGGCCTGGAAAACACAGGCTTGCCCATGGTTTATGCGAAGTACGATGTCAAATGGTCTACATTTTCTTCTGCTCCAAAAAGAGGAGTTAATTTTATATTAGTTGAGATTTTGTTCCTTACTTTGTGATTTCTTCCACTGCTTATTCGGTTGTTTGTTCAGATTTTCTTTCATCTGCTTCTGAGTTTTGAAAGTGGTACCTGGAAAACATTTCAGTTTTTGCAATCTGGCATTATGGGAAGCTGTTCTGTCTGTCCACTTCAGTGTCAAAGTTGTAGCATGAAAAAAGGCAATCCGAGACTGTGTGTTGTTTCTTTCTTTCCTTTTCTTTCATTTTTATAAAAAAATAAAAAATAAAACACCTGCCAGATCTCTAAGAAGCTGTCAAATAAACATGATTTCTATAGTCAATGAAATTACTGATTTTGAGAATCAGGTAGGAAGCTTAAAAATACCAGTAAACACACTGAAAGGAAGAATTTAACAGCTTCTTAGAAGATGCTATTTTTAAAGCAAATTTCTAGTCAAATAACAGTCACGTTATCAGATATCACCAGTTTCTATTCCATGGCTTAATTACACGACTCTAATACACAGGCGCTAAATAACTTCTTTAAAAAAAACAACAACCAGGTACACAACTTACCATAAATCTAAACCAAAGTAGAGACTAAAGAATGCCAATATATGCTTAATATCAAATACTTATAGTGAAAACTGAAACCCTGTCCAAAACTCTCCAACAGTAAGAGGACAAGGCAGCAGTTATTAAGCACAAAAAGTGAACAGTTTAAACACTCTACATAAAGCGAACGAAGGAAAAGAATCAGATGGCCATTGTCACTTAATAGGCTTGACTTTCTTTAGTCAATAAAAACAAAATCCAACCCCCCCAAACCAATTCTACTTAAATTTTAATTCGAATTTTTATAAGTATTTAATTTTAAACAAACAAGGCTACATCCAAAATTTTATTTTTCATTATTAGGCAACAGGACCAGGCCTACAAAATAAATATAATTTTAAAGACTGAACAGTGACTAAAATTTTCTTTCAGGAGAGAAAAGACACTTACTCAAAGCTTCTCTTAAAGCCATAATCATTTCTTCTGGGTATACATTTCTATCTTCCCAGATTTTAAAGATTCGTTCTATAGACTTAGAGACAGATGGATCCCTGAGGAGAAAAAGTGAGACAAGAAACAATGTTAACATATCTCAAACTACGAATCTGAAATAAATTGTCAACAAAATTATTTTCCAAATGTCTTTTGATGTTTATTTTATTTTATTTTTTAAAAGATTTTATTTATTTATTTTTAGAGAGAGAGGAAGGGACGGAGAAAGAGAGGAAGAGAAACATCAATGTGTGGTTACCTCCCATGTGCCCCCACCAGGGACCTGGCCCACAACCCAGGCATGTGTCCTGACCGGGAATCGAACCAGCGACCCTTTGGTTCACAGGCCGGCACGCAATCCACTGAGCCACACCAGCAGGGGCTGATGTTTATTTTAAAACTCCCCCCACCCCCAGTGCCTAGGACTAAAATCTTAAGGGCTCTTATTCAACACTTTTTATCAATGACACAGACGACGTTATAAACAACACACTAAACTGAAGTTGAGAGGGCTACTTAGTGTGCTCACTGACACACTGGGCTCTGAAAAGATAGATTGAATCTAGTAAGATAAAATTAATAATGAAGAACCTGATCCAAAAAGCCAATTGCACAAGTAGAGTAAGACAAGGCTTAGCTATGCTATACAATTTGTTTTTTCTTAAAGGTTTTGCTGAAAAGATTATGAATCAATCACATTCTGTAACATATTTTCCAAAAAGCAACTATTTAACACTATAATAATACATACTCTGCTTCACAGACAGGCTTTTGCTTCAGGCGAGTCATCCTACTTTAGCAAGGCAAGAAAAGTGTTAAAATAAAAGTGCTTGACAGAGAATTACCAAAAGCAAAAATTAAAATCCTATCTAATGTGGAACTGTAGAACAGGAACCAGTGCAGGGAAGTTATTCACTGCTGTAAAGGGAAAGGAATTAACTGGTTTTACGTGGTCCCGGGAGACAAAATAAGGACTACGGCATTAAGTTATAGGGAAAGAAATTTTACTCTGCCAGATCCATTAGAGAACTGAGAACATTCTAACATTCTTAGCAGATATGTCAAAAGACAAAATGGAAAAAAAAATACCCAAAACAAAAACATAACCTCTCCCCAAGCAAAACCACCAACCGAATAGGGAGTCTGATGACAAAAAACTGAGCTATGTGAACTTTATGGCCCCCTTCAAACATAAATCCATAATATCATGTGTGACAGAGGACTTCTTTCTTTTTGCTAATAACAGCATGTATAGGAAATAGAATTTGTATTAAACTTCTAGAAAATTATATTTATATTAAATTATATTTTCTAGAGATTTATTAACCAGAATGAAGACTCTACTCTTATTTTTTATGCTGACACCCTTTCTCATTATAAAATATATATACATATATACACATATACAGTAGTATACATAGTAATTTTATAGTATTTATTGTATTTACAGCATAGTGTATGTATATAGTACACAATAGTAGTATATACAGTAGTTATAAATTTCATATACTAAAAACACCATAATCTAAGTATATTATAAATACTATACATAAATAATATATACTATATAGTATACATATATACTATAAATTTATATATATAGCACTGTAAAAATTATGAAAAGTATAAAGAAAAACTCCACTCATTCTCACCAAATGGAAATTTATAGCATACCAGTTTCAGCATTACTACCTTCTAGTTTTTTTCCCCTATGGATGCTAGTATTGTATTTGAAACCAATTTTATATATTTATTATAAATGAATTATGTGTACACACATATATAAAATTGTATTATATTCTTTTCACATAATAAAACAAGCTTTTCCCAATGTTCTAATCTTTGTAAACATTACTTTTAATGACTGCACAATACTCTATCATGTGACTATTCCAAAATTTACCACCTGCCTACTATTGGATATTAGGTCATTTCTAGATTTGTTACTATAATTAATGCTGCAAGGAGTTATCTTGTGGTCCAAATTTCTCTTTCCCTTTAACAATGTGGAATATTTTCTAAGGGGGTTCCACCAATTTATATTCGTACCACCATTATGAGTATACTGCTCACCACATTTCTGCATTAATGGTTTGTCTTATTTCGATTTATATTTGTAATCTCAATTTAACCATTTCCTCTCTTTTAAAAGCTGTACTATCAAAAATCTAAAATATTACTGAAAAGTAGAATTGCCTGGATTCAAAAAATTATCAAGATTTGCCACATTTTCTCCACCTATCACTCTTCTCTGTTGAAGTATTTAATTAATTAGTTAATTCTCACCCAAGGACTTTTTTCTCATTGCTTTTAGAAGGAGGTTGGGGGTTGGCGGGCAACATCAATGTGAGAAACATCAATTGGCTGCCTCTCATAGGCTCCCAGACCAGGAATCGACCTGCAACTTAGGTACTCATGTGTGCCCTGACAGGGAACCAAACCCACAACCTTTTGGTGTATGGGAAGATGCTCCAAGCAACTGAGCCATACTGGCCAGGCTGAAGTATTATTTTAAAGCGAATCCCAGCTATCATGTCATTTTACCCCTACTTTAAAAAAATCCTAACATTTTGTTATATAACCATAGTGCTACTACCATGCTTAATAAAATTAACAATAATTCTTTGGTATCATCCACATTTATTCTATAATCAGATTTCCCTGAATGTTTCAAAAATGTCCTTAACAAAGATATTTAAAATTATAACTTATTTTCTTAACATTCAGTTGCATAATTCATTTAAAATCTATTGGGATATAGGATGTAAAGTCGAGTTCTAAACAGATTTTCTGTTAATTGCTCCAGTATCATTTCTCTTTTTTTTTTCTTTAAAAGATTTATTTTTATTTATTTTTAGAGAGAGGGGAAGGGAGGGAGACAGAGAGGGAGAGAAACAGCAATGTATGGTTGCCTCTCACATGGCCCTCACGGGGACCTGGCCCGCAACCCAGGCATATGCCCTGACTGGGAATCGAACCAGGACTGCTTGGTTCCCAGCCTGTGCTCAATCCACCGAGCTACACCAGCCAAGGCTCATTTCTCTTTTCTACAATGATTTACTGTGCTTCCTCTAGCATGTACTTAATGATCTTTTCTTGGCTGCAAATTCTGTTACATGGATCCATTTTTACACTATACTATATTATCTTCAAAACAGTAGCTTACCTTCCCTCATTACAATTATATTTCAAAACATTTCTTAGTTATATTATCACTTATTTTTCCAGAGTAAATTTAGAGTAATGTTAAATTCTAAAAGAGGAGAAATTTGGCATTTTTAATTTGAATTAATTTGGAAAGTATTATTTTTCTATTAACACCTATGATTTATGCAAAATTATTGCAGTAAAGCATTAATATTTATGAATTTATGTTTGACAGCCTCAAATACAATTTATTAATAAAGGTTTCACATATCTTCTGTTAAGGCTACTATTAGGTATTTCATCTATTTTATAGCCAGCATGAATCACCATCCCTTTTATTGCTAACACCCCAGAGTAAAACTGATTCAGAAGTTTGTTAACTACTAGAAATGTAGAAAATTTCCCCCATCTTTTCTAACACTGTTTATTTTCTGGTTTAGTTTTAAAATTACAGTTATCGTAAGTAGGTGTGAACTCTTTGGCTGCTTTTGAAAACTTTTTGTTTTGTAATTTAATTACAATGACCAGGTTTGGATATCTATTTTATTTATTCTACTTTATGTTGTGCTTCCTACACCCACAGATTCATGTTTTTCATCAATTTTAGAGTTCTCAGCCATTTCCTCTTCAAAAGAGCTCAGAAGTTCTCTCCTCCAGGATTCTAATTTGATGGTAAGGAGGCGTCTCATTCTAACTCTTCACTTGCTCACCTCTATTGTTGAAATTCTAATTTCTTCAGAAGTAGTTTCTAACTTAATCTCTTTTTCCTTTCTGGGATTCCTATCGGCTCTTTTCCAAATCTGTCCATTATTCATTTTATTTCATTTAACCTTTCTTACCTAGTTGTTTTACATTGTCTGATGATTCTAATATCTGAAGCTCATTACTGGGAGGGGAGGTTTAAAATCTGCTGATTCTCCCTTATGGTGGTTTGTTTCTCAATGTGTTTGATCTCCATGAGCACGTATTTGTTGACCTTAATCTATGGGATTCCTGGTGGTCTAAGCAGGAAATGTATTCCTCGAGAGAGAAAATCTAAACTGGAAGACCTGGAGAGCTTAGGACTCAAGACTACTTTATTCCCTCTCCAGTCTAACTGCCCACATTACATGGTACTAATGACATAGGCCTATCGGTTAGTGTCAGCTCTGAAATTCAAATATGTCTACTGTTGCTGGTTCAACTATTTTGTAAAGAATGTAACTGTGGCCCTTGCTGGTGTGGCTCAGTGGATTGAGTGCCAGCCTGTGAACCAAAGGGTCGCTGGTTCGATTCCCAGTCAGGGCACATGCCTTGGGTTGCAGGCCAGGTCCTCAACAGGGGGTATGCAAGTGTAACCACACACTGATGTTTCCCTCCCTTTCTCCCCCCTTCCCCTCTGTATAAAAATAAATAAATAAATAAATAAAACCTTTTAAAAAAGAGAGAATGTAACTGTGTTATTTAAAAGAACTTTTTGGAATAGATGGTTGGTCATTCAGCTAGAAGTCATGTTTTTTTCAAACAGACTGAGAACTTATTCAGGGCAGAGATTGTAATTTATTCATTAGTGTTTCTTTGACACCTACAACGTGCTCACTAAATAGTAACTAAATGAATGATAACTAGATGTTGTCATTTTCTAACCAAAGTATTCACTATGAAGTCCCAACAGCTATTCAGTAAAGTCCTCAAGTAAAATATGTTGGAAAAAACAGCAAATGCAAAGAAACATACAAATAAGACTAGGATATAATATAATTAAAATAGTACTAAATGAGGAACCTAGAAGTTTTACTTCTGGCATTCCTAGGAAGTTTTTTGGGAGACAGGTTTCCTCATTTGTAAAATGATTTTTATTATATAATTTGTTAGTGCTAAAATTCTTAGCTAGATTTATTCTTTTTTTATTTTATTATTTACTTAAGATTTTATTTATTTATTGTTAGAGAGGGGAATGAGAAAGAGAGGGAAACATCAATGCGTGGCTGCCACTTGCGCGCCCCCTACTGGAGACCTGGCCTGCAACCCAGAGGCATGTGCCCTGATCGAACTGGCGACCCTTTGGTTCATGGGCCAGTGTTCAATCCACAGAGCCACAGCAACCAGGGCGATTTATTCTTTATCTATACAAACACAGAGCTCTCAGACTTCTATAATTCAACCATCTCTTGTATTTAGGAATTCTCCTAAGATAAAACAAAACCGAACAAAATCTAGAATAGCGGCTCTACTTACCCTGCTATTCTAGACCTCTCTTTTGACCGTTACTGATCACAACCTCAATTTCTTGTAGATAGTACAATCATTACTACACATAACATAAAATAATTACTTAAAAACTTTGCTGTTTGACTTATGAGTTGACAAAAATTGGCTGACCTTGCAGAACTGCTAAGATGTTCAACAGCACCCCCTGCCCCAGGGTTTAAAACAGCAAGGTAACAGCAAATAACTTCAAAGCATAAAGCTGATGAAGATTACAAGAGGAGGTGCCCAGGTATTATAATTAAAATAAACAGAGTGAAACAGCATAATCTTTAATCAGGGAAATAACTTTTATTTATCACTATCTTATTTCTGGAACGTCATCAGAATAATGTGCTGTATCTTGCAGGTTCTTAGTATTAGGTTGGCCAAAAAGTTCATTTGATTTTTCTGTAAGATGGCTCCAGTAGTGCTTACTTGTCTTTAACTTCATTTGAAACAATTTTGTTAGATTGTATTGTGTTAGCTGTCAAATCAGTGTGCGTTAAAAAAAACCATCAAAATTGGTGAATTTTTGTGTAGCCATTTTAGTATTGAAGATGGAAGAAAATATGCAACATTTTCAGCATATTATGCTTTATTATTTGAAGAAAGGTAAAAATGCAATTGAAATGCAAAAAAAGGATTTGTGCAGCATATGGAGAAGGTGCTGTGACTAATCAAATGTGTCAAAAGTGATTTGTAAAGTTTAGTGCTGAAGATTTCTTGCTGGATAATGCTCCACAGTCAGGTAGACCAGTTGAAGTTGATGGCGATCAAATCAAGACATTAATTGAGAACAATCAACGCTATACTACATGGGAGATAGCTGACATACTCAAAATATCCAAATCAGTAAGTTACTGGTGAAAATGAAAAATGTTTGTTTTATTTTACAGAAAAAACTAAACAGACATTTTGGCTAACCTAATAATTTGCTGACTGAATGGAAGACTAAGTAATGGGTCAACTCAACAAGGAGGCAGTCAATATTTAAAAAAACTCAGAAATTAGAGTGGAGATAGATTTCATCTCTAAAAACTTGCTCTCTGTATCTACTAAAATAATTCATATTTTATAACTTGTCTTTTTATTTGCTTATAACAAGTACTTCCCTAGTGTGTCACTTGTTTAAAGTTTCATATTTTCTTTTAACATTTTAAAGATTTGTTTAATACACCCAAGTAATTCATTCGCAATACAAACTGGATTGTTTCCACATTTTCATTAACACAAATACTATTGCTATAAAAATTCTCTTTCATTGATCTTGCTGTATTTATGCAAGTTTCTCAGGGTTTTGTAAAAGACTGGGGTGGAATCACAAGATCACAGGGTGTGCATAATGCACTTTTTAAATTTTAATTTCATTTAATTCAATTTAATTTTTTAGACAGAGGGGAAGGGAGGAAGAAAGAAAGGGAGAGAAATATCAAGGTGTGGTTGCCTCTTGCACATCCCTTACTGCGGACCTAGCCTGCAACCCAGGCATTTGCCCTGACTGGGAACTGAACTGGTGACCCTCTGGTTCGCAGGCCTGCGCTCAATCCACAGAGTCACACCAGCCAGGACAATAGTAAACTTTTTTAAAGGAGGCTGTTTAATACCAATGAACCCTCAAACCAACAGTATATGACAGCTCCCGTTGTGCCACTATCTTGCTAATTTTGGCACTGGTGAACTTTAAAATTGTATGCCCTATCTGGTGGATATGTGTGCCAGTAATTTATTGCCTCTCTGCCCTAAACCACTCTTCTTGGTTGATACTGGAGCCATAATGCAAACTGTTTCCCTTTGGCTCATTGTTGGTCTCTGCCAACAGAGGGCCCTAGAGGGACACTGAGAGGCTGGAAATAGCAGTAGAGATTCTTTAGGTGTTCTGTTCTGAAGTGGATCGGCAAGCAAACAGGCATCTTGGCAGTGTTTTAGCACAGCAGAAGATTGCTCCTGCATTTCTCCACCCTGTTTCTTAGCAACTACAGTGGCATGTGCCTGCAGCAATTCACTCTTTCCTCAGGTAAGAGTCTTAGCTGGGAGTAGAGGAGTGCTCCTTATTCACTTTTTCCTCAGGTCCAGATGCAGTCCCATCATACCTGAGTTCTTTTATTCTTTTTAGTAGTTAGCTAACTTTGACCTACTGAACAATTCTATATATTACATTTTCATTGCTTAAATTACTGGTGTGTGGTTTCTCTGTCCTGATTGGAACTTGACTTATATTATATGTAATCATATATCTCAGTAGTTCTAAGGCTATTATGACATATATCACAACAGACTGAATGCAGAAGCATCTAAGAGAATTTTGCTATTAAGCCAGATATTAGAAATCTGCAAGAATGCAAAACACCACTCTTTACATTTTTGTTATTTGCATTTATTGCTTTAAAAGTGATTAACAAATATTTAGCCCTGGCTGGTGTGGCTCTGTGGATTGAGCACCAGCCTGTGAACCAATGGGTCGCTGGTTAGATTCCCAGTCAGGGCACATGCCTGGGTTGCAGGCCAGGTCCCCAGCAGGGGCACTCGAGAGGTAACTACACACTGATGTTTCTCTCTCTCCCTCCTTTCCCCTCTCTAAAAATATAAATAAAATCTTTAAAAATATTAAAGTGATTAATAAATACTTAAACAATTTCTAGTATGATAAGTGCCAGGTAAACTTTTTTATTTTTTTTGGTCTTTTTCTTATTTTATCATTCTTTATGATCCCACTGTTGACTGCACTGCAAATATCTCTTCCCACTCAGTGGCTTGTTCTTCACTTTTTCCCCCAAGACCACCTTTCGAATCTACTTTTCCTTTTTTCTTCTTCACATACAGAACTTCTCCACACACCACTTTTTTCCCCTAGCTTTTCATCTCTAAAACTTTGCTGGTATCAAAGTATGAAAGCTAACCAGTGTTAAGTCTATAAAATATCTACATAGCACAGCACACATTTAGCTTTAGACACTTGGCAAGTAAACCACATAAGAATAGGACAAGACCTCCATTCCACATGTAAAGTTTAGAATCAGGTGTTCCCAGTCCCTATCCACTGACTGTACAAGGGTACCAAAGGTAGCAGAAGCAACAGGTAGTTGCTTCAGAGGACATTGAACACTATGATCTGGAAGTTCGTAGGCTGTTACAGTGTACCACCCCATCTTTCTCTAAGGTGGTCTCATGATTCTAGAATGTCAGGTCCAGCTAATATAAAATGAAGACAGACAACACAACATTTATTCCGTGGAGATATCCTAACTCTTACTATGCATGCATTGTGATTTTAAACACAGTTTGTCCTAAAAACTTGTCACAATCATCATGGTTTTTCAGGTTGGGTGATCCAACAATCTTGCACTTGGCTGTTACTTCTTTTGGTGTATAGCTAGCACCAAAGCCAAGCAGACAGCAACTAATGGCTGTAGAAACCTCAAGTGTAATTTTTTCCCCATAATATGGGAAATATTTTAAGTCTTTAATTACACTGGAAGGAAAAGCTGATAGAGTTATGTTTTCACCCTTACAATTACTAAAGCATTCTTCCCTTAGTTCTCCTTGAAGCTGTAATCCAATTCTTCTGTTCATTTTCAAAAGAATACAAGGGTATCCACTGGAGTAGCCAAAGTCAGGATTCTCCACTCTACTTCACGCTTGATGTAAGGTAACAGGAAACTGGCATGCAACATAAATTGGACCCTTCAAAAAGTACTCCATCAGCGACAGACTGTGAGGTTCTATTCACCTAAATTATATGATTTCAGAGATTTCTTAGGTCTTCAATGTACCCTTCATAGGACTCTGGCTCAGACATACTGAATCAATATTGCAATGCCAACACTGGCTTTAGAAAAATTATAGTCCTGGACTAGAAATCTGGTCACAATATTTTGGAACCTCATTGTTCTGAAGCACAGTCCACATTGTTAATGTCAACAGTGCAGCCAAGAACCCATAAAGGACTTGGTAGAAGAAGAGCAAAATCAAACCCCAGCACTTGGCAGTGTGTCCCAGCAACACTCCGGTGGTAGGGTTGTCAAAGAGCTTCCACTCAGACAGGCTATGGTAAAGGACTTCTTGTCTGTCTTTGTCATGGTGTGTGCACTCCATGGCGAAGGGACGGGGAGGTGGAAGCTGTGAGGAGCTCAAGTAACACAGCCGGTGGCCAAAGTGATGAGGGCAGAAGATGGGACAGTCGAGGACATCCACTCACTGCCATGCACACAAGCCAACTGCTTTGTTTTTTCACTCTTTATGGTGTCCATTGATAAATGAAAAGCCTTCGGTTTTCTTGTTTTTGTATTAATTTTAAGGTTTTTTATTTATTTACTTTTAGAGAGGAGAAGGGAAGGAGAAAGCCAGAAACATCAGTGTGCAAGAGATACATCAACTGGTTGCCTCTCACACACCCAAAACTGGGGACCTTCCCGCAACCCAGGCATGTGGCCTGACTGGGAATTGAACCTGCAACCTTTCAGTTCACAGGCTGGCACTCAATCAACACCAGCCAGGGCAAGGCCTTTGTTTTAAATGCAGCTGAATTTAGCAATCTTATGAAGTCAAGTCATGAGAAATCTATATTGTCCTCAAAAATATTTATCGTTAGGTAATTAATTCCAAAATAAATGAAATTAATTATTGTGTATGGTGAGAGTGAAATTCAATTTTTTTCTATATAAACAATTGTCCCAGCAATATTTATGAAACAGTTCTTTTCCCATTACCTATATATGGTTTCACATACAAATCAAGTATTCATATACACCGGTCTGTTTCTAGACTGCATTTTGGCTACCTCTGGGCCAATGCCACACTCCTTTTAGTCGGTCTTGACATCTTATAGAGCCAGTCGTCTCACTGGTCATTTTTCAAGTTTCTCTGCTTTCTTTTTTGGAGGACAGGGAGGAGAGAGCTCTCTGCACTTCTATATAAAATCCAGAGTCACTTTGTAAAATACAAGCAAAAACAACCCTGCTGAGATCTTAATTAAGATTGTATTGGATTTATAAAAATAAATTTGGGAAGAACTGACATTGTTAAATAGTCTTCCCGAGGCACAAATATTTGGGTTTTCTTCAGTGTTTCTCAATAAAGTTTTACAGTTTTCTCCAGAGATACTATGCATCTTTTTAAAAAGATTTATTTATTTATACTTAATTAATTAATTTTTAGAGAAAGGGGGAGAGAAGGAGAAAGAGGGGGAGGGAAACATCAATCCGCTGCCTCTCGCACACATCCTGACTAGAGACAGAACCTGCAACCCAGGCATATGCACCCACCAAGAACAGAAAGTGACCCTTAGCTCTTTGGCACGACACCCAAACGAGCCACACCAGTCAGGGCGAGATATTATGCATCTTTTAAGATTTATTTCTAGGTATACTCGTAGTTGATATTCACTAATCTCAGATTCCACATCTGCAAATTCAGCCGCTTTCTAAAATTTATTTGTAACCCTAAAAGCAACACATACACTTTAGCAGTCATTCTTGGTCATGCACAAAGCAGTGAAAACTTTAAGATGGCCAATGTGCTTTTCTCAGATGAGGTCTAACAAGGGGATGATGCTCTGCTCTCATTTCAGCTATCATACTAGAAACACGTGTTCTTTTCATAGTTTATTTACTGCCATATTTCTTTGCATTTTTGTCCTTTTGCTGATAAATTTGCTATTTATGATGGCTTCCAAGCTTAGTGCTGAAGTTGTGTTTAGGTTTTTAAGCACAGGAAGGCTGCGATGCGCCTTACTAAGAAATTACTTACACTACACTTTGTTTAGGCATTACAGTTCTTTAGCTGTGAGGTCAATGTTATGAATGAACAATACATTAAAAAATATCTATAATAAGGTATCTTTATATTGAAATGCACATAAAGCAAGGTTATATATATTGACTGGTTGATGAAAATGTGACCAGGGGCTTGTAGGAATCTGTATTTTCCCCAGGAACAGTGATTCAGAATTCACTAATCTGGTGTTCATGGCAACTTCATGGAACATAATTACTGTGAAAAACAAGAATCAACTGTATGTTTTTTTCCAGTATAAAAAATTAAAATTTTTCGCCCGGCTGGTGTAGCTCAGTGGATTGAGCGCAGGTTGGGAACCAGAGGGTCCCGGTTCGATTCCCAGTCGGGGCACATGCCTGGGTTGCAGGCCAGGTCCCCATTGAGGGCCATGTGAGGGGCAACCATACATTGCTCTTTCTCCCTCCCTTCTCCTCTCTCTGAAAATAAATAAATAAAATCTTTAAAAAAAAAAAAATTAAAATTTTTCATTTTCTTACTTTGTTTCTACTATATAGTTAAAATAATTGTACTACATTGATTTGAGTCCGACAACTCCACCGAACTTTTTTATTTATTGGTTTTTAGAGAGAGGGAGGAATGGGGTCAAGGGAAGGGAAGAAAGGGAGAGGGAGAAGGTGTGGGGGTCGGGGGCGGAGAGAAAAAAACATCCATGTGAAAGAAAAAAAAAATGTGAGACAGAAACATCAATCAGTTACCTTCTGTACATGCCCCAACTGGCGATCAAATCTGCAACCTAGGTATGTGCCCTGACTGGGATTCGAATCCACAAATTTTCTGATGTATGGGATGCTACTCCAACCAAGTGAGCCACCCAGTCAGGGCAACTCTTTTAGAATCAATAATTTACCTATAATATTTTTTCATTTTCCATGTATATAATCATGTCACCTGCAATTAATGGCAATTTTGGGTTTTTCCCTTTTCAATCCTTTCATTTATACCATTTTTCTTTTTTCTTTTTTTGGGTGGTGATGGAGGAGGGCTTACTGCTCTACGTAGGAACTCCATTACAGAGTTAAACAGAAATGTTACTATTGGACATCATCCTTGTTTGGTTCCTTTTAGGTAGCATGTTTGATGTAGGTTATTATTTTTGGAAGATACGTTTACTGGACTAAAGAAGTTCCTTTCTGTTCCTGGCTTATTTCGTAATAAATGAATTTTTTACTTCTTCTGCACCTTTTGAGATCATCGCTCAATTTTTCTCTTAATTTTTAAGCATAGTGAATTACATGAACTTATTTTCCAGTATTAAACCATGCCTCCATTCCTAGGAAAAACCCTACCTAGTAATGATGTATTATATATACTCTTTGGTTCTGCTAGACTCAGGTTGTTTTCACATCTATGTTCATCAATAAGATTACTCTATAATTTTTTTATACTCTTCCAGTCCAGTTTTGGTGTCAAGATTATGCTAGTCTCATTAAGATGAATTAAGGAGCATTCTCTCTCTTTTTTTCTTTAAACGAGACTGTATAGGTTGGAATTATTTCTTTCTTCAACATTTGGTGAACTTGCTAGTAAGGGATCTAGGTCAGGGACATTCTTTTTCTTTTTCTCATTAAACTTTTTTTAATAGGTCTCAAAATTCTCTGACAGAGTTTTGGTCAAGTTGTTTCCAGTAAAAAGTACTAATTTTGAAAACAAAAAAACTTGAAACTGCCTCGCCCTGCACCCGCCTACCCACCTCCATTCCCCCCACCCTTACTCAGTTCATGAAGTCCATGGGTTGGACGTACAAGGTCTTCAGCTTCTCCATTTCCTATACTATTCTTAACCTCCCCCTGTCTATTTAGTGCCTACCAATTATGTTCCTTATTCCCTGTACCTTTCCCCTATTCTCTCCCTCCCCACTGATAACCCTCCATGTGATCTCCATTTCTATGACTCTGTTCCTGTTCTAGTTGCTTGCTTAGTTCATTTTTGTTCTTTTTTAGGTTCAGTTTTTGATAGTTGTTTGTTGCCATTTTACGGTTCAGAGTTTTGACCATCTTCTTTTTTTTAGATAAGTCCCTTTAACATTCCATATAATAAGGGCTTGGTGATGATGAACTCCTTTAACTTGACCTTTTCTGGGATGCACTTTATCTGCCCTTCCATTGTACATGATAGCTTTGATGGATAGAATAATCTTGGATGTAGGTCCTTGCCTTTCATGAATTTGAATAATTCTTTCTAGCCCCTTGTTGCCTGCAAGGTTTCTTCTGAGAAATCAGCTGATAGCTTTATGGCAACTACTTTGTAGGTAACCCTCTGCTTTTCTCTTGCTGCTTTTAAGATTCTCTTCTTCTCTTTAATCTTGGGTAATTTAATTATGATATGTCCTGGTGTCTTTCTCCTTAGATCCGATTTCTTTGGGACTCTGAGCTTCCTGGACTTCCTGGAAGTCTTTTTCCTTTGCCAGACTGGGGGAGTTTTCCTTCATATTTTTTCAAATAAGTTTTCAGTTTCTTGCTCTTCCTCTTCTCCATCTGGCATTCCTATGATTTGGATGTTGGAAGATTTAAAGTTGTCCTAGAGGTTCCTCAGCCTCTCATTTTTTTGAATTCTTGTTTCTTCAGTCTGTTCCAGTTGAATGCTTATTTCTTCCTTCCATTCCAAAAGGTTGATGAGTCCCAGTTTCCTTCCCTTCACTGCTGGTTCCCTATATACTTTTCTTTATTTCACTTTGTAGAGCCTTCACTTCCTCTATTTCGCATCTGTACTTAGTAATTTCTGTAAGCATCCTGATTACCAGTGTTTTGAACTCTGCATCTGATAGGTTGCTTATCTCCTTGTTGCTTAGTTCTTTTTCTGGAGTTTTGATCTGTTCTTGCATTTGGGCCATATTATGTAGCAACGGGCAGATCCTCAGGTATTTGCCATTGGGGACAACCCACTTGGCTGGACTGTGGCGCTATGTGTAGGGGAGGGGTCAAAGAGGGAACAATGCTGCTTACTCAGCTCTTTCCCCACCGTCACTTCTTTTGCTTCCCACAAGTGGATTATGCCATTTCAGGTGCTGATTCCTGGGTGGGTGGGTTTATGTACGTTCTAGGACCCTGTGGGCCTCTCCAATGGACTCTCCTATGAGACGGAGTTTTTCCTGCTGCTGCAACCCCCACAGCTTTTTACAGCCAGAGGTTTTTGAGTCTTTAGTTTCCTGCACTGAAACTCTGGATTATGTGGTCTGTCTTGCCCTCCAGTTATTCCTCCTGGCTTATCCACACATGAATGTGGGACTACCAGCTCAGCCAGCAACCCCTCCCCACACCTGGTCCTCCAGCCACTGTATCACCAGGAATCCTCTCTGCCCCATCTCCATCCCTCCTACCAGTCTGGATGAATGTTTCTTCTTTAACTCCTTGGTCGTCGGACTTCAACGCAGTTTGATTTTCTGGAAGTTCCGGTTGTTGTTTTTTTTTTTTTTTAAATTGCTTATCCATCTTTTGGTTGTGCCAGGAAGCAAAGTGTTCTACCTACACCTCCATCTTGGCCAGAACTCCAAAAACATCAGAGCCCTTTTTTTTGGTATTGCCCTTTAGCTTTTATCATCGTATATGTAACAAATTTAATAGACTTCTTTTTAGAGAAGAAGACCAGTCTTCTACTATTAACCAGTCTTTTACTATTAAACTTAAACAGTCAATAGAGACAAGGGTTCTGAGACAATTCTTCCACTGCTCATTAAGACTGAGCCAACAGGTATTAGGAATAATAATTCATTTAGCCTTCTGAGCTTTCTGGGCAGCCTTGGTAACCTTGCCAGCTCCAGCAGCTTTCTTATCTACTGTTCTGATAACACCCACAGCAATGGCCTGTCTCATATCATGGGCAGCAAAACAACAACAAAAATCCCAGAGAAGCTCTCAACATACATGGGCTTTGCTAGGAACAATGTTAACAATTTCAAGAGTTTGGGGCCATCTTCCAATTTCTTACCAGAATGGTGATCAATCTTCTACTTCTGCTCAGTGACCTTGCAAGCAATGTGAGCTGTGTGACTATCCAGCATAGGTGCATAGTCAGCACTGATTTGGCCCGGATGGTTCAGGATAATCACCTGAGTCTCGATAAACATCTTTTTTAAAAAATATATTTTATTGATTATGCTACTACAGTTGTCCCACCCCCCCTTTTATTCCCCTCTGCACTGCACATCCCCTCCCACCTGCATTCCCACCCTTTAGTTCATGTCCATGGTTGTACATATAAGTTCTTTGGCTTCTCTATGTCCCATACTATTCTTAACCTCCCCCTGTCTACTTTCTACCTACCATTTATGCTTATTCTCTGTACCTTCCCCCTCTTCCCCTCCCCCACTGACAACCCTCCATGTGATCTCTATTTCTGTGATTCTGTTCCTGTTTTAGTTGTTTGCTTAGTTTTTGTTTTTTTAGGTTCAGTTGTTAATAACTGTGAGTTTGTTGTCATTTTAGTGTTCATATTTTTTATCTTCTTTTTCTTATATAAGTCTCTTTAACATTTCATATAATAAGGGCTGGGTGATGATGAACTCCTTTAACTTGACCTTATCTGGGAAGCACTTTATCTGCCCTTCTACTATAAATGATAGCTTTGCTGGATAGAGTAATCTTGGATATAGGTCCTTGCCTTTCATGACTTTGAACACTTCTTTCCAGCCCCTTCTTGCCTGTAAGGTTTCTTTTGAGAAATCAGCTGATAGCTTTATGGAAACTCCTTTGTAGGTAACTGTCTTCTTTTCTCTTGCTACTTTTAAGATTCTCTCCTTATCTTTAATCTTGATGATGTGTCTTGGTGTATTCCTCCTTGGGTTCAACTTCTTTGGGACTCTCTGAGCTTCCTGGACTTCCTGAAAGTCTATTTTCTTTGCCAGACTGGGGAAGTTCTCCTTCATTATTTGTTCAAATAAGTTTTCAATTTCTTGGTCTTCCTCTTCTCCTTCTGGCATCCCTATGATTCAGATGTTGGGACGTTCAAAGATGTCCTGGAGGTTCCTAAGCCTCTCCTCATTTTTTAAAATTCCTGTTTCTTCATTTTGTTCCAGTTGAATGTTTCTTTCTTCCTTCTGCCCCAAACCGTTGATTTGAGTACTGGTTTTCTTCCCGTCACTGTTGGTTCCCTATAGATTTTTCTTTATTTCACATAATGTGACCTTCATTGCTGCCTGGCTCTTTTTTATGCTGTTGAAATACCCAGTGAGTTCCTGGAGCATCCTCATAACCAGTGTTTTGAACTGTGTATCTGACAGGTTGGCTCTCTCCTCGTCGCTTAGTTGTATTTTTTCTGGAGCTTTGAACTGTTCCTTCATTTGGGCAATTTTTTTGGTCTCAGCCACCTATTATGTAGTAAGGGGCGGAGCCTTAGGTGTTCACCAGGGCGGGGTAACCCACATAGCTATGTTGGGACACTGTATATGGGGGAGGGGTCCAAGAGGGAACAATGCTGCTTGCTCCACTCTCTACCGGCTTTCAGTCACTTCCCTAGCTGCCCACAAGCAAATTGGGCCCTTCTGTGCTGATTCCTGGGTGGGTGGGCTTGTGTACATTCTAGGACCCTGTGGGTCTCTCCAACCAACTCTCCTGTGAGGCTGGGAGTTTCTCCTGCTGCCGCCTCAACCCCACAGGTGTTTTCAATCAGAGGTTTGAGGCTTTATTTCCCTGCACTGGAACCCTGGGTTGTGCCATCTGTCTCACTCCCCAGTTGTTCCTCCCGGTTTATCCGTGCGCGAATGTGGGACCACCCAGTCCACCAGCCCCCACCTTGCCCACCAGCCGCCGCCTTGCCTGCCACAGTCCTCTAGCACCTGCCTTGCCACAAGTCCTCTGTGCCCAGCTGCCCATCTCCACCCCTCCTACTGGTCTGGATGAATGTTTCTTCTTTATCTCCTTGGTTGTCGGACTTCCATACAGTTCGATATTCTGTCAGTTCTGGTTGTTTTCTGTTTTTAAATTTGTTGTTGTCCTTGTTTTGGTTGTGCGAGTAGGCAGTGTGTCTACCTATGCCTCCACCTTGGCTGGAAGTCAGACAAACATCTTTAATAGACACATCCTTCACACTGAAAATTGCACTGTCACCAGGAAGAGCTCCACTCGAAGCTTCATGTGCATTTCAACAGATATTATGACCCCCATGCTGGGTTTGAGGATACCAGTCTGTACTCAGCTAAAAGGAACAGTATTGGTACTGTAGACATCCTGGAGTGGCAGACACAAACGCTTGTCAATTAGACAAGTTGGTAACACAATGCAATCCAGAGCTTCAAGCAGGATGGTTCCACTGTTACTGCCATATTCACAGGTGACTTTCTATCCCTTGAATGAAGGCAGGTTTGCACTTGGCTCTAGCACCATTCCAATCATAATTTGGCTGGTTGGGAATTCCAGAAATTAGCACAAATGCTACTGTGTCAGGTTTGTAGCCAATTTTATTTATGTAAGTGCTGACTTCCTTAACGACTGCCTTAAATCTCTTCTTGCTGAAGGGTGGCTCAATTGAAGCCATTTTGTTAATGTCAATAAATAATTGTTTCATACCCAGTGTGTAAGCCAGGAGGGCATGCTCATGGGTCTGCCCATGCTTGGAGATAGTAGCTTCTTCAAATTCACCAATACAAGCAGAAACAACTGAGACAGCACAGTTAGCCTGAAATGTGTCTATGATCATCTTTTTTGATTAAGTCTCTGTGTCTTTGGGCATTGCTGATGGTCAAATATCCTCAGGACGACATCGATAGTGATACCAGGCCCTTACATTCATCTTTTCTAAGATCCAGGGATACTTGAAAGAGCCCTGTGCCATCTCAACTTCCTCCTTGTCAAATTTTTCAGTGGCTTTGGTCAATCCCATCATATTTGTAGATCAGATGGCCAGAAATGGCGGACTTGTGTCCAGTGATGACAATGTTTGCATGAGTCTTTTTCTTTATCATTCTGGCTTAACTTTAGTGGTGACTTTAATGACACCTGTGTTCTGGTGGCGAACCCATTACAAAAAAAGGGACGTTCTTATGGGAAGATTTCTGTCTCCTGATTAGAATTTATTCAATGGTTATAAGATTATAAGTTCCTTATTTTTTTCTCGAGCCACTATAGTTACTTGTATTTTTTTTTCTAAGATTTTATTTATTTATTTTTAGAGAGAGGAGAAGGGAGGGACACAGAGAGGGAGAGAAACAGCAATGTATGGTTGCCTCTCACATGGCCCTCACAGGGGACCTGGCCCGCAACCCAGGCATGTGCCCTTGACGGGGAATCGAACCGGGACCGTCTGGTTCCCAGCCCGCGCTCAATCCACTGAGCTACACCAGTCAGGGCTATAGTTACTTGTATTTTTTGAGGAACTTAACCATTTTGTAGAAATTTTCAAATTTACTGGCATAAACCTGTTCATATTATCCTCTTCTTAGAATATGCAATAACTGTAATCATATCCACCTTATACATTCCTAATACTGTTTATTGATGCCTTCTTTTTTCTTGATCAACCTTATCTAAAGTTTATTGACTTTATTATTTTATCAAAGAATCAATGTTTCCTTTGTTGAACCCTTCTACCGTACATTGGTTTGGTCTTGGGTTATTGTGTCCAATACCCCCTATTTTCTTTTTATTGTGGTAAAATATATATATAACATAAAATTTAGCATCTTAACCATTTTTTTTTAAGATTTTATTTTTATTTATTTTTAGAGAGAGGGGAAGGGAGGGAGACAGAGAGGGAGAGAAACAGCAACGTATGGTTGCCTCTCACATGGCCCTCACGGGGACCTGGCCTGCAACCTAGGCATGTGCCCTGACTGGGAATCGAACCGGGACCCTTTGGTTCCCAGCCTGCGCGTAATCCACTGAGCTACACCAGCCAGGGCAGCATCTTAACCATTTTTAACAGAACAGTTCAGTGGTAGTAAGTACATTTGTACTGTTGTGCAACCATCACCACCATCCATCTCCAGAACTCTTTTCATCTTGCAAAACTGAAACTCTATACCCATTAAACAGTAACTCCTCGTTCCTCACCCTCCCCAGCCTTTGGCAACGATCATCCTTCTTTTTCTATGAGTATAACTATTCTGAATACCGCCTTACATGTTTCTTTTAAAAAATTTCATTAGTTTCTGCTTTTATTACAACCTTCCTTTTTCGGCTTATTTTACTTTTCTTTTTTAAACTTCACGAGATACTTAGCTCATTAAAATTTAGAGCTCTTTGATGTTGACACTTTTATTAAGTGCTTCATATATATTAGCTTGTTTAATCCTCACAGCAACCCTAAGATACAAGCTGTGTTATCACTTTACAAGTGCAAAAAAACTGGAGCACAGAGAAATTACATAACTAGTCTAACAAGTGGTAGATACAAGATTTGAACCTTACTAGGCAACCCGATTCCAAAGCTTGCATTCTTAACTACTAATCTTCACTGCTTCCCAAGAAAGAACAGGAAGAAAAATTCACAAGCACCTATATTAAAACATGTAGTATGAGTGTCTGGCTAGGGCAATGGTTCATTATTGGTACATGGGACAGCTGGTGACCAAGGTAGGAAGGAAGGTTGAGATTTTATTGTAGAGAGCTTTAAATACCTCCCTAAGGAGCTTGGATAATGGTACTGCAAGGTTAAAATCAAACAAACAAACAAACAAACAAACAAACAACTCAGGGAAGCTGAGTGACATGATCTCATTCTTTCTTATTTTTTAATGTTTAATTACCTATCTTAAAGTAGTTTTATGTCAGTTATTTTATTATCAGTATCCTCATCTGTAAAATGAAGATAATAATCTTTGTCCCTAGTTACATTAGTTTGAGACTCAAAGAAATAGTAAGTTTGGAAAGAAATTTGTTAAATCATAAAATAATAAAAAATATGTTTTACAGCATGATCAAGGCAGTAATTTGGTAACATTAATTTGTTAATAATAGTAGGAGTAATCATCATCATCATTGCAGCAGCTAATATCTATTAAGTATTTATTATATGCTAGTCACTGTTCTAAGCTTTTTAAATGTACTATTAAATCAGTTCCTACATTCTGTGGGGTAGGGACTATTACTGGCTACATTATACAGAAAAGGAAACTGAGGCTAATTTAAATTGCCTAAAGTTATAGAGCTGGGAGATGGCAAAACCAGGAATCAAACCTATGTACCTTGGTTCCAGAGCCTATGGCCTTATTAAACCATCGTATCTCTGGACATCAGTGTGTATGTAGCCTAAAGTGAACAAAAAGTATATCACTAACTAAGAAACTAGACAGAAGGCTGTTATAATAATACAAATATATTAAATAGAGATAATATTAAATTAAAAGGTAGAGAGAGAAGAAGAAACAGCAGACGAATAGGCCCCTAGAAAGAGACTAAGAAATAAAGGGCTAAGCCCTGGCTGGTGTGGATCAGTGGATGGAGCACTGGCCTGCGAACCACAGGGTCACTGGTTTGATTCCCAGTCAGGGCACATGCCTGGGTTGCCAGTCAGGTCCCCAGTAGGGGGCATGTGAGAGGCATTGATCTTTCTCTCCCTCTCTTTCTCCCTCCCTTCCCCTCTGTAAAAATAGAATAAAAATCTTTAATATTAAAAGAAAGAAATAAAGGGCTAAAAATTTAAAATTACTAAGGAACAATTATAAAATAAAAAATTGTAAGTTAAGTTTAGGGAGACTAGGTGGCAGAATAGAGATAAAAGAGGACAAAGAGTCATAAAAATCTGTTCTAGTCTGAGCTCTTCTACTAAATTGTCATTTTACTTTGGGTAATTTCTTAACATGTTAAGCACGGAACTGATTTTGCTGGGCTTTTCGTTCAGGGGTGGGCTGGCGACCACTCAACAGGTGTTGAGTTAGAGTATAAACAGGCGCACAATAGTGTAGCCAATGAAAAACTTCATTAAAATTACAACATTTATTTTTTAACCTTGATACTGCCAGTCCCACGCACCAATGTCGCCCAAACGAAAAGTCCACTGTCAGTCTCTGGGGACTGATGCCACGCTTAACGTGTTAACTGTTCTGGGCTTCAGTGTTCTCATTTGTAAAAAGGAATAATAAAATCTAATCTGCTGACCTGCAAAGTTGGTTGATATGACTTTCAAATAACACTGTGTAACAATTTCAATTTATAATATATTTTCACACAAATTATAGGAGTATTGGTTTATACAAACATAACGTATATTATTGATTTCGACATTTTGATCTGAATATCATCATGTAACAATGAAGCAGTAATCCCCAGAAGTAGTTGAAGACAGTCCAAAATCTAGAGATACAGATATAGTACCTATAGTTATTAGGACACGAATTAACAGTTAAATCCATGAGTAGATTAGGTCTCTCAGAGAAAGTGTATAAACACAGCAGAAAGGCAGGTCTGCCAGTTTAGTAAGAAGGCAAGAAAACTGCCAAAATTCAAACTCCAAATGGTTTCAAGACATTCTTCACTAATCAACAACTACATCAGAAACCCTTAAGTTGGGTGTATTTCAGAGTGCCAAACTCACTGCTTCCCCAAAATCTGTCACGACATCTCATCCCAACAAAGGTCATACATACATCTCTATACCATCAGAGTTAAAAAAAAAAACCCAAAACATCAAGCTCTGAGGATGATAACTAGCATAAATTCACTTTTCAATTCAATTAAAGAGAACTTAACAGCAAAAATGACTGCCTTTTATGAAAACCTGGGATAGTAACAAGTCTTAGGAAAGTTCTATCATCAAAGCTACACCCACTCTCACACAATTCTAATATGATACAAGCAAACCTTCAGTTATAGAGATTCTTCTACAATCTATACATATATAACATGGGTTCAACAAAGGAAACACTGATTCTTTGATAAAATAATAAAGTCAATAAACTTTAGATAAGATTGGTATTACACTTATCGGTAAAAAAATTTAAAAAAATTATTAAAGTGGAAGAATAGTCCAGTTTTCCAAGTGGAAACAAACTGACATTCATAAAGACATTTTCCCTGTACTTCAAATAGAAATTTCAACTATTCAGTTCTCATAATGATGTATGCATGCAGATGAGTTAGCAATTTTGTTCCTTAGCTAGAATCTCTAGGACACAAATGGCAAATAAGTATCATCAGGTTGGTTTATCTTCACTTATGCCCCTCCCTCTCACATGTATATTTTCATTACAATAACAACTAGCACATCCAGCTTCTCAGCCCATGGAATTTCAAACCAGTGAGGGGAGGAGCTGGAATAATTAGATAATTATTTGGAAAGAAAACGTCTCCCAACCCATCTGAAAAAACTAGTTTCAGCCCTGGCTGATGTGGCTCTGTGGACTGAGTGCTGGCCTGCGAACCCAAGGGTCCCGGCTCGATTCCCAGTGGGAGCACATGCCTGGGTTGCAGGCCAGTCCCCAGTGCGGGGCATGAGAGAGGCAACTATGCACTGATGTTTCTCTCCCTGTCTTTCTCCCTCCCTTTCCCTGTGTCTAAAAATAAATAAATAAAATCTAAAGCCTTAAAAAAAAAAGAATTAGTTTCCCCTCTTAACGTATGACAGGGAGTCTACCCCATAGCAACTTTTAATCAAGTGAAATCAAGTAACTCCTTAAAGGGATTAAAGAAATAAAATAAATGCCTCATTACAGAGGTCTCTAATAGGTTGCCTGTGGCTCAGATTTAGTCATCAGATGTGTATTGTTTGGCTAACAATATTTTTCATTGTGATTTAGCTTCACATATTTAAAAACTGGGAGACTTCATATAAAAATTCAGATTTTGACCCAGTTTAAAAAGTGAAAAAAGTCTTTGATAGGTCTGGCAATGTGTGTTCACACTGGGCTCATATTTCTTTATGGCCACAGGCTAGTGCTGACTAGCTGCCCCTTTTTGATGGGTTTTTCCTCAAATTCAACCCACTTCACTCATCTATGTTACCTGCCTGGAACTCACATTTTTTTAAATTGGTTACTTGTTAGCATATATAGGAAAGATACTACACTTTTCTATGTTGAACTTGAATCTGCATGTTTAACTGAACTCTTTTATTAGTCGATTCTACCTAGGCCAGGGGTTGGCAAACTACCAATCTTAGGCCAAATCTGGCATGTTGCCCATTTCTGTAAATAAAATTTTATTGGAACACAGCCACCCCCATTTATCTGATTGTCTATGACTGCCTTTATGCAAGAATGGCAAAGCTGACTAGTTGGGACAGAGATCTCATGACCTGCAAAGCTTCAAATACTTACTACCTGGTCATTTTCAGAAAAAAAGTTGACCCCTCCTAATGTAGGTAATCATGTTATATGTAAACGATGACAGTCCTGTCTCTTCTAAATACATTTTTCTTATTTATTTCGAAATCAATGGACTAACCAACAAAATGGTGAATGGCAACAATAGAAGGCATCTGTCTCGGAATGTGTTTACTGTTTCACCATTAGGTCTGACATTTAATACAGGTTTCTGAAAACTCCCTTCCCTGAGTTAAAAACATTTTCAGAGCTTACATTTTAAAAGACTGTACTTTATTTTGAGATTACGTCTTTCCCATCTTTTACTGTGAAATAGTAATACAAAGTAGTTGGGTTTTGTTTTTAAAGATTTTTTTTATTTTTATTTTTTTTAGAGAGAGAAGGGAGGGGGAAAGAGCAATGTATGGTTGCCTCTCACATGGCCCTCACTGGAGACCTGGCCTGCAACCCAGGCATGTGCCCCGACTGGGAATCGAACCGGGACCTTTTGGTTCCCAGCCCGCGCTCAATCCACTGAGCTACACCAGCCGGGCCAAAGTAGTTGTTTTTAAAAAAACATCTTTATGTGGTAAAATAAAAGCTGCCAACCATGAACTAGGTCATGAAATCTAGGTCTAGGAAACACTAGGTTAAATTTTAAAAAGACTACAGTGACAGTCACAGCAGACACTCTAAGTGGAGATCATCCAGCACACTGCTTTTTCTTACTCAAAATCACTGGGTTTAAAGCCTGGCTGGTGTAGTTCAGTGGATTGAGCGTGGGCTGCGAACCAAAGGGTCGCTGGTTCGATTCTCAGTCAGGGCACATGCCTGGGTTGCGGGCCAGGTCCCCAGTGAGGACCATGTGAGGAGCAACCACACATTGATGTTTCTCTCCCTCTCTTTCTCCTTCCCTTCCCCTCTCTTTGAAAATAAATAAATAAAATCTTTAAAAAAACAAAAAAAAATCACTGGGTTTATATATATAAAGAGGTAACACAGACTAGCGGGGTTAAGTGGCAAAGAATGTGGGCTTTGAGGTCTAGAGAGGCCTGGGTGGGAATTCTATACCCCCCCCACCTGAAAAGCTGTGAGAGCTTAGGCAAGCTACTTAATCTCTCTAAACCACAGTTTCCTCCTCCTTAAAATGGGAATAAGAGTAGCAGCTTTCAATACTTTATACAGTTGTTCACAGGATTAAATGACTTAAAGCACACACAGCATAACATCTGGCCAATTTCAAGTGTTCAATAAATGTTAGGTGCTATTATTGTTATTTTATGTACTTCTGACATGTGTACAAACCTTTACTACTTAGTACATTAAAGTAGGACCATATTCTGATCTTTTGTAATACCCAAGTAGACATTTCAAGTTAACAATCCACAGGAAGGAACAACGATCATTCAGATCTGATGGGGTTAATACTAACAACTGGATCAAAGATATAGGATACTCATATATTTATACAAATATAATATTATGCTAATAAATATATAATTTGAGGAAATATTTAGCTCTTTAATTGTTCCATATAATTATGTATCCTCCATGTGTGTCTCTTGTACCAAACAACTTGCAAATATGGATGAAACACAAGCAAAACAACTAAAACAGGGCAAAAAGAAAATCAGATTATGTGTTCCAGCACTTTGGAAAATTCTGGGTATAATTTTACTAAGAATGGAATAAATCAACATGTAGTTGGGAATAAAGATTTCCATTTCCCTATAATTATACAGATTTTGTGGAGGGGGCAAGATTTCAGAAAGACTATGTAAAAAGTATGCAAATGTTTAAAAAAAAAAACAAACACAAAAACAGAAGAAGCAGCTGGAAATAAGTACAGCCAGAGAGTATGATCAGGAGATATATATGATAAATGAGGCAGGAATAGGCAGGCAGTAAATAAAAAGTTTTCAAAAAGGGAACAAAGAATTTTTAAAAATGTGTGTATTAGCAGGAAGGTTACCATGAACAGTTTTGGCAAAATTTACTTGGGTCTTCAAGCATGTATAACTATTACAGTTCTTACTAATGGGTAAAAATAGAAAATAAAATTCTAATTTTTCTAAGCTCAGATCCCAAAGAACAGTAAGGATTTACTTACTTCACCAGAGCAGCTGCTTCAGGAAGCACATCAGCAAATGATTCACGGAATATGATTGCGTTTTTCCTTTTACAGTTCTGTATGACATCATTGGCAAGGTAAAAGAGATTCAAACGGTGGGGATAGGCAGCTAGAGATGACAAAAGACAATAAATAAAACCAAATGAGTCAATTTATAGTTAGTTCAATTTATTCCAAATGTTCTCAAACTGTGTACCTGCTATTGGATGGATGGATGGATGGACGGATGGATGGATAGAGGGAAGGAGGGAGAAACAAATGAACTAATATGATTAACTTGCTGAACTAGTGCCTAAAAACCTGGACTGCTTCGGGTTACGTTTTTGTTCACAGTACTCCTTGAATAGATTTCTACTTCACTTTATAGATGCTTGGCACTAAAAAAGTCATTAATTCTGGAGAAGCTAAAAAAAAAATCCCACAAAATTGTCCTCCCCAAACATTTGGGAAAATAAAAAACTGAGTTGAAGCAACTCAACTTGTTGCAAAAACACCAAGGCTTTAGAATCCAGTCAGAATGTGACTTCAGGCAAATTCCTTAACCTTCTCTACGTTATTATTGTAGGTCAACCAGTCCAAATACCACTCAGTACATCTACTGGAAACGAGGTTCCGCAGCTACCGCCATCACTAAGTGATGTCCTGGGAAATAAGTAATTGGATCCCATAAACACATCTAGATCAACCTTTTTTTTAAAGGTCCACGACAAGGTCTAATCAATTTGCTATCTGAAACCTTGAGCAACGCCACCCCCAGTTTTGTTGTTATCCTGGACAATTTTAATATTCCACATGCATGGATCATCCATCATGTTTTCCAGTCTCCCAGCTTCTTGATCTCAAATTCTGTAACCTCCTAGAACCACTCCTTCGTACATTTCAAAATCCCCCTTTCTGACCACAACCTTCCTACTTCCATTGTATTTGTTCTTCAATTTCATCAAAATCTCAGTTCCTAATTTTCTCTGCAGGTTCTTCTAGTGCTCAGTTTTTTTCTCCATCAATTCCAAAATCTTTGACCCACTATTCAAGTTGTTCTTTCATCACAACTTTCAATGATATTTTCCTTATCCCCTCAAATGTATTAGCCTTTCTAGCACATGTACTCAACGACCTTAAATCTAGATTAATCTGGATCAATCTAACCGAATGCCTTTACTACAACTTTATTTCTGATCTTGTGTTCCGCTGAAGAAAAATTCTATCACCAGGAGGATCGAAATGGCTGGGCCCTCACATGTTCCTAGTCTGCACCTTCTCCCATTTGAAGTAAGAGCTATTCCAAATTTCTACCACTCTTATCAAGCTCCTATATTACTACATTCCTTCTCATTCTCATGAGATAAACTTGTATGCTATTTCACAGAGAGAACATAAATCGTCTGATGGGAATTATGTTCTCTCAAAAAATGTATCCACATTTAAACCTATCCAGATCAACTTACGTGAGTCAGTTAAGGTCTTTCAGAATCAGGAATCTGAAAGAGTTTTATGTATTCACTGTCTCTACTTTAATTCTTATTTACACCATAATTATAGAAGTTACTTTTTTCCGGTACTTAAAAAATTTAATTCTCGCCCTGGCTGGTGTGGCTCAGTAGATTGAGTGCTGGCCTGCAAACCAAAAGGTCGCTGGTTCGATTTCCAGACAGGACACATGCCAGTTGAGGGAATGTGAGAAGCAACCGACTGATGTATCTCTCGCACACTAATGTTTCTCTCCCTCTCTTTTTCCTTCCCTTCCCCTCTCTCTAAAAATAAATAAATAAAATCTTTAGGAAAAAAAAAAAGATTAAGAGAAGATGGTATGGGAGAAATTAATCTCTCATTCTTTCCCTATTTAAAAAAAAGTAATTCTCTGTGCTAAAAATCTTCATATAAGGTATGCTATCTCATTTACATCATCACTCTCCTCAAACAGCAATTACCCAAGTTACCAATACAGTCCAACTTATTAAAACCCAATGGAAATTTTTTAAAATGTCATTTCTTTGTGGTTTTTGGCACACAGAATCATCTGTTACAGTGAGGCCTCCTTCGATTGCTGTCATAACCATTCTCCTGATTTTCCTCCTCTCTCTCTGGCTCCTCCACAGATACGCATGTGGGCATGTAGAGTCAGGCAGCTCTGCCTGTGATTATCCTGCTTTAAATGTCAATGCTCTCTGGTATTCTCCCCTGAGCACTCTTCTCCATTCACCCACAGCATGGTGTTTTACTTCATATTTTAAGTCAAATAGTTCCATTCCTGGCTCTATCACTTATTAGCTTTGGAGCATTATGCATTACTTACCTCTTTTAATAGGTTACTTTCTTTTTCTTTGTAAAATGACAATTCCACTGGTTGATACAAAAATTAAATAATGTATGAAAAGCATTAAGGACAGTGTTTAGGACACAGAAAATGGAACGCTATCAGCATAATCATCCCTTCCATGCTTTTAACTACTACCACCTATGTAACCATGGCTCCCATATCCACATATATCAAGCCTGGAGCTCCCTTTACCAGTCAGTGCTAAGTCTCAGAGGTACCTTCAGCGTGATTTTTCAGTATTTTACTACTATTGGTCCCCCTCTTCCATCTGTTACTGTACTTTTATTTAGTCGGAATTTTAGCAACCTTTTTTGACTCCTCCTTCTCCCTACCTGACAGTCATCCCCATTTGATAAATCTCCAAGTCTAGCCAATTTTGTCTCCAATCACGTCTATCAAATTTATCCCTCTTCTCCTTCTCTTCCTACTAAAGCTCTTTGTAGGGTTCTTTACCTTTGACCTGGATTACCACTTCAGTGGCCTCCTAACGGGTTATCTTTCCTCTAGATTTGGCCCCCTCAAATTTATTCCCTATATTGTTGCTAAATTCATCTTCTAATATGCAAACAATGCCCACTTATTTCTCATATCAAATCTGTCAATGATTTCCAATGGCTTACTGGAAAATGCCCAAACATCTTAAAACTCCATTTATGATTTTACCTTCTGTTCCAGTCTCATCTCTTCTTCTTTAAAATCAAAGTTCTATCTTTAATGAATTACAGTTCCCAGAAACCTCTCCCCCCTCTGTCTCTCAGAATTGTCCTTTTCTATGATAACCCACTCTGATTAATCTTTAGTGTTTTCTACTCTTCCATAGGAAAATGTCCAAAATTTTAAATTTTATTCATATCAGATTCTGACCCTCCATCTCATTGCTACTTCTCAAAACAAATCACCCCCCAACTATTTTATTGCTACTTTTCCCCAATGCAAAACCTGCACTCTAGCTAGAGCACTAAGAAATTCAGGAGGAATGAGAGAAGTTGGCTGAGGTAGTCTGGGAAGATGCCTACAGGCAATGGAATTTGAAAGGCCCATCCTGGATGTTTTCCAAATCCTCTGTGCCCTAGTTCTTGCTTACCTGTTGAGCCTCAACTTCAGCCACTCTCTCTCTTAAGACTCCAGTTTGGGGAACAACACTGTTCTCACCTTCAAACCCCACCTCCTTCCCTTCAAGTGTCACCCATTTCAATAGGCTAATCCTTTTCTTTCTTCAAGTCTCAGCTCTCATCTCACATCTCCCCTGCAGCTTCCTCCACAAGTCTATGCCTTTAGTGAACCTGAACTTAACCTGTCAACACTCACCGCACTGCAGTGTACTTGTCCGCACCCTTCATTAGAGTATAAACTCCCTGAAGGCTGGCAGTCTTTCTGTCTTGTTCACTGCCATGCCCTCAGTGTCTTATTCAGTATCTGATAGGTGTTCAATCAATACTAGTTAAATGTTTGATGAAGTTAAATTTTTCACAGCCAGGAAGGAAGGGGAGAGTGCACTCCAGTGAGAACAAGTCATGAGCAAAGGTGCTGAGGAGACCTGTATAATAAGTGCCTTTTGTTTTGGAGAAGGGAGAAATTCAGGCTAGAATTTTTAATTATTTAACAAAGACTTATCACCTTCTGTGTGCTAGGCACTGTTCTAAAGATGATACAAATATTAACTGATTGTCTTTACAACACCCTTTGGTACTGTTATCTCCATTAAAGACATAGAATAAAGTGAACTGTCCAAAGTCACAGCTAGTAAAGCTGGGATTTAAATACAGTTTGGCTCCAGAGTCAACGTTCTTAACCACTACCTATCTGAGCAGGAAGGTTTGGGTGGAAGAACAGTGGGAGAGTAGGCAAGGATGATAAATTCTGGTGGGATTTAAATAATGAGCTAAAAAGTTTTAGCCTTTTTTCTGTGGCTAAGAGAAGCCATAAAAAGCTTTTATACAAGAAAAAAATGGGTGACACTTGAAGGGAAGGAGGTGGGGTTTGAAGGTGAGAACAGTGTTGTTCCCCAAACTGGAGTCTTAAGAGAGAGAGTGGCTGAAGTTGAGGCTCAACAGGTAAGCAAGAACTAGGGCACAGAGGATTTGGAAAACATCCAGGATGTTTTAGAAAAAGCAACAAATGATTTTATTGTTAGAAATAATAAAAAGAACTAATAACACTGCAAGGAAGGAACCAGACAAATTCAGAAGTTAAAATACTCTGCAGGACAATTGGTCCAGTCTTATCAATAACTCAATGGCATAAAATATACTGAAGAGATTAAGAGACTCCAGGAACATGGCAATCTGACATAATTTTTTTTGAGAATTGGATATGTTTGGATTTTCAGCCTGGAACTCTGAACTATAGACTCACATAAATTGCCAACCCATCATCTTCTCTTGGATGCCTAATACACAGCTGAGACTCACCATGTGACCTGATTATGTCTTCCTCCAAACTGTCTGTCTACTCTACAGTCTTCTCCAGCTCAGTAAATGGCTTTTTTCAATCCCAAACTTTGAGTCATTCTTGACTCATCTCTTTCACATTCCACATCCAAACTGACAATACAGAATCTCACTAATACTACCTTTGAAATATACATACTTAGGAAATTACAAATACAGAAAAGAGGAAGGCTAGAATAAACCCTGTGGTGTTGGATTATAACTGGAAGTCTTGGTATGAACTCACGGTTTTACATAGTGTGCTCTTATGGGCATTTCTGTGTGTACATATGACCATTTTTAACTCTCTCAACTGAAAAGGACTAGAAGTAGCCCTGGCTGGTATGGCTCAGTTAACTGAGCCCTGGCTTGTGGATGAAAAAGTCGCCAGTTCAGTTCCCTGTCAGGGCACATGCCTGGGTTGCAGGCCGGGTCCCCAGTTGGGGGCAAGGCAACAGATCCATGTACCTCTCACACACTGAGGTCTCTCTCTCTTTCTCCAAAAGAAAAGACCTAGAAGTAATAATGCCCCACTACCTAATATCTAGATATTGGTTTCTAAGAGGAACCAGGGCTTCTTGGAGAAAGGGTTGATTTCATGCCAGGGAAAAAAGTAAAGAACTTGGAACATGTACTATGAAGTTAAAAAGTGCTCAAAGAATAACGTCAAAAGGATGCAGGCAATATTTTCAAGTGGCCCCTTGTGGCCAAACCTATGAAACAGACAAGTGTCAAAAAATAATCAATAATTATAACCCACTGAATAAAATAGCAATCCATGAATGCATACTGATATAAGTAAATAAATAAATAAGGGAGAAAGCCCTGCCTTATAATTAAATGACAACTAATAAATCTGTAAAGAATGACATACCGTATTTTTTGGACCATAAAATGCACCTAGGTTTTAGAGGAGGAAAATAGGAAAAAAAATTTGAAGCAAAAAATGTGGTAAAATATTTAGTAACATAAATAACACAATATTTCACCAATGTGAGCCAGGTAAGCTACATTCGGACTATAAGATGCACCCCCACTGTCCTCCCAAATCTGGGGGGAGGGAGTGCACCTTACAGTCCAAAAAATACAGTAATTTAAAAAAATCAGCATGTGGCAACCATGGCAGTAAAAACCAATTCAAGCAACCATCATCAACAGATGCTAAAGCTAATGAGAAAAAGTTTAATGTGGAACAGGATATTTCTATAGTCGCAAACTAATTCCCCACAAAATACTCACTTTATAGCGGAGAAACTGGCAAACACCACCTTAACCAACTGATAAAAGTTAATGTCACTATTAATGGGACAGATTGACATCATGTTCCTTCAAATACAATGGGTTAAGAACACAGCATCACTTTTGTGGTATTTTTGCCCAAAACTAGGTAACATGAATCTAATAAGGAAACATCAGATAAACACGAATTTATGGATATCACACAAATTAATGGTCCATATTCTTAAAAAATATCAAGGTCATGAAAAATAAGGAAAGACTAAAGAACTCTTTCAGATGAAGAAAACTAAAAAGACATGACAATTAATAGGACCCTGGACCTTTGAAGACCATTATTAGGATTACTGGCAAAATTCAATCAGGGTCTATCGATTTTATGGTAGTATTATATCATTGTTCATTTCCTGATTTTGGCAGTTGTACAGATCTTACAATTGTTGCAATGTATTAAGTTATGTCTCCCCAAAATGTATATGTTCAAGTCTTAACGCCCAATATGACTATATTTGCAGACAGGGTCTATAAGGAGGTAATTAATGAGGTCCTAACAGTAGGGCCTTCTAAGAAGATAAGAGTGTCTTTGTCTTCAGGAGAAGAGACGAAAGAGATCTTCCTCACCCTCAATCTCACCATGTGAGGACACAGTAAGTAGGAGACCATCTACAAGCAAGGAAGAGAACTTTCACCAGAAACGGAACCCTGTCAGACCTTGATCTTGGGCTTTCCATCCTCCAGAACTGTGAGAAAATAAATTTCTGTTGTTTAAGACATAAACACACAGCTTGTGGTATTTTGTTATGGCACCCCAAGCTTATTAATACAATGATATAAGGAGAATCTGTGTAGGAAATAAACACTGAAGTATTAAATATGGCACTGTTGTCTGCATCATACTCTCAAATAGTTCAGAAAAATAAGTATGTATACATGCGTGTGGATGTATGTCTGTGTGTATATGCATAGGGCAGTCTAGTAAAGCAAATACAGTAAGACATTAATTATTGGGGAATCTGGGTGAAAGGTACACAAGAGGTCTTTGCAATATATTGAAACTTTAAATCTGAAATTACTAAAAAATAAATAAATAAATAAAATTTTTTTAGACACAGACTCTAGCCCTGTCTGGGTGGCTCAGCTGGATGGAGCATTGTCCCGTACACCAAACGGTTGCGGGTTCAACTCCCAGTTGGGGTGTGGACAGGAGACAACTGATTGATCTCTCTCTAAAATCAATAAAAAACATATTCTCAGGTGAGGATTAAAAATATACACATAAAAATAAAAAAATACAGACTCCAACTACTACTTACCATTGCCTCCTGGTCTGAGTCATAATCACCTTTCGCTAGAATTATTGTAGTAGCATCCTAACTGGTTTCCCTGTTTCTACCTTTGTTTGCCCCAATTCAGTCTAATCTCAACTCAGAAGAGCGATCCCTTTAAAATAGAAATATGATCACATTACTCCATTGCTTAAATCCCTCCAATAATGGCTACCCTCCTTATTCAGAGTAAAGATCAAAGTCTTTATAATGGCCTGTAAATCCTAAACAATCTGGTCCCCATTATCTTTCCGATCCCCTTTATCCACCATTTATTCCATTCCACCCATTCCGGCCACCCGGCCACTGCAAGACCTACAACACACACACCTGGTATACTCCCTGCCTCCAGGCCCTTTAAGCTCCCTGCTGCCCCTGCTTGGAACATTCTCTTCCCATATACTCTCATGGTTTACTCTCTCATCACCTTTAAATATCTGCCTAAATGTCACTTTCTCAGTGACTTCCTGTACTTCCTTGACCAGGAAAAGTATACGACACCAAGCCACTAACACTCCTATCATCCTTCCTTATTTTATTTTCCCACATTATATGTAATTTCCCAATATACTATAGAATTTACTTATCTTTTTTTATTTACTTTTCCCCTATCTCCCCCCATGAGAATATAAGCCTTACAAAGGGAAAGATTTTTGTCAGTTTTCTTTTCGGTTGAATTCTCAGCACCTAGGACCATGCCTAACATAGCAGGTTTTTGTAACTATTTTTTTGAATGATAAATTAGAAAGAAAAAAAAAAAAGAGAGATGAAAAATACAATGAAAAGAGGAAAAGGAATGAAGAATAACAAACAGTTTTCTATTAAGTTTAGTTAATAATCCAAAACGGCAGCTGGTCTAGACTTTATCTGAGGCACAGTTAGGTACTCTAGGGGCTGCTGCAGAAGTTAATCTCGAGGGAAAATCAGTGTTCTCACAACAGCAATTCCTCAACAATCAAAAACTAAGTACTTAACCCTGTTTCTCTCATTATGAAGAAGGGGAAAGAGACTGACAATAGGAGAAGCAGCACTGCTGATTTAAGCTGAAGTTAATTTCAAAACTAAACTGTTAACCTGGTGGCAGAAGGGTTAAATAATTTTTAATTTGAATTATTATTAACATTATATGTCTGCCCTGCCTGTTCCAAAGATGGGTTGAGGGAGCTGATATAATATAGAAAGTATTTCAACCTGAGTGTTCTTTCAATCATAGAGAACAAGCCGTATGGTACAATGGAAAGGGCAGAACGTGACAGTCAGAAGACCTAAGTTGTAACCCTCAAGAATAATAATTTTCATTAGCTTCTATCTGACTCCATTTGTAAAATTAAGATGTTGAAAGGAAAAACAAAATGAAGAAAAGGCCCCATGGACAAAAATGTTATTTATAATTATACAAAAACTAGAATACCCTAAAGAATAACAATAGGGAAACAGTGAAGTAAAGGTACATCTGTATTATGTGGTTGATAAGTGTCTGTAAATAACAAGAACATGCCTGCATTAGGGCTAGTGAAAACCATAGGAAAGAAAATGTACATTTCCATAAATAAAATTGGATGATTATTTTCTAAATTGTCCATAATAGTTATATGCAATGTTATATGATTTTTATATTAAAGAGTAAGTATATAAAATAACTGATTTGTAATACATTATCTAGAATATATCCCCTGGCTTTCATATCCCATAGTTAAATATTTGTGAGAATATTTAGTACAAATAATGGCAACGTCACGAAAATATTTAGAAAAGAAAAATTACAACTTTTCCCAAAGAATCCATATCTTCTCTTTACTATATCTTCCAACTTCCTTAAAATTACTTAGCTGCTTTGTTGAGAGTTAACAAAAATAATTACCTGAATAATTATCTACTACATCAAGGTGTGAGAAAGAACACTCTTGTAACTACAGAGAAAATCTGAGTACCACACTGCTCCATCACAAGGTGAGGATAATCACAGAGCACCCAAACTGGGACACTGTGAGAGTTAACAGTGTGTTGATAACCTCAGGACATGGGGTCACCTATGTGTAGTAACCCTTGGTGAACCTAAGCCGAATATACTTAAGTAGTTTCTAAGGCTCCTTTCAGAGCTAAAGTACAGCTTTCTTGTTCTTTTTATATAAACTTAAACTACTGAACACTGTTGTATTGTATAGAATCAAAGTGCTTCTTTTGTTTACTATTTTTTAAAAAATGAATGCCTTAATATTTTGCTTGAGAGCTCAGGTTTACAATTAAGTTTATCTAGAAAAGATTAATCAACAAACTTAAAATGTACCTGAAACTCCCTCTTGATGAGGTGTTCTTGTTGAGACTGGGAAACAATGTACTAACTCCGTGATGTGATGTCACGGTTTTGAGAACCCTGGCACTACTTATGAGTCACCCTCAATAACCCAAAGTCTTATGTTAATATCACATGCTCCATAAAATGAATTACAAAGAATATCCCAACAAAGAAATTACAGATCTCAAGAGCTATAGGTTAATCTTAGTCATATCAGATTTACATTTAATTTACAAGAATTCATCCAAAAGTACTTAGCAAGAATTTAAGAACAAAAACAACGAAGTTAAACAAATGTTCAGGGACAAAGGCAATTAAAGTTCAGAAAGAAATTGGAGGCCACAGAGAAATATTAACTAATGAAGACCTGGAAGAAATAGTAAGATTATATTTACAAAGACGAAGAGGAACAGAAGAACCAGCAAGTTTGAATCTCCCTAAACTTCCTAGTGTTCCAAGCATCACAACATTCAACTGATTTAATTTCTGAATGATCCAAATCTATGGAATTACATACTACCAGTTACAGTATACACATCATACATACATATGTCTGTACAAGGTTGTTAATAAAAAAATGCACAAATATTATAATTAGTGAACAGTCTTAAGGCTAATCTTTTGCCTTAAGTACTCATTTTAGAACACGAGTCACAAATAAAATAACTTCCATGTACATCAAAAGAGAGCCACATGGAAACTAAAAATTTCAAAGTTGTCTCCTAATATTTATAAGGTATCGACTCAGAAGTTCTTTAAATACTTTGCCACTCAGAACATTGGTTAAATATTGCTATATACAATTATCTAGAAATCTACTAAATCTAAACATTCCCTAATTCTAAACAGAAAACTGTTCAGTGTTATTAATGATCTATAAAGAATCAAAGAAACTCAGAATCTAAATATCCACCAATAGTGGAGTTGGTTTATTCAATTCACAAAATTTATGTAACCACTAATCAACTATGAAGTCCATACAGAAAAGAGAAGAATGGCTTACATACTGAAAGTGAAGAAAAAAGGTAGGTCAACCTTGACTCTTACTTCCCTTTATTTTCTGCATCTTGTGAATCCTACCTCCTTTTTTAATTACTGCATTTTTCTCAATTTAAGAAACCACTGTTAGTTCAGTTTGTTCATTAGATTCTACATGTAAGTGAAGTCATATGGTATTTGTCTTTCTGACTGGCTTATTTCACTTAGCATAATGTTCTCCAGGTCCATCCATATTGTCACAAAGGGTAAAATTTTATTTTTTATGGCTGAGTAGTATTCCATTGTGTAAATGTTCCATAGTTGCTAACAAGCAAAATATAGACAGACTCAAAGACAGAGAGCAGGATGGCAGCAATGGGGGAGGGAGGGAGGAAGGGAGGAAGAGAAGAACTGAGCAAAAACGAAAAAGTACTCATGGACATGGACAACAGTATGTTGGTTGCGGGAGGTGGGGGAAGCAGGGAGTTAAAGGGGACTAAATAGTAATGGGAAAAAAACCAATTAAAAAAAAAAAGAAAAATAGAAAACCATTCTTTGGCCAGGTAGCTCAATTGATTAGAGTGTTGTCCCTATACACCAAGGTTGCGGGCTCAATCCCTGGTCAGGGCACATACAAGACTCAACTAATGAATGCATGAATGAGTAGAACAACAAATTGATGTTTCTCTCTCTGCACCCCCCTCTCAAATCAATGAATAAAAAAAATTTTTTAAATGAAACCACTGTTTATAACATGCAACATTTTACATACCACCAAAAAATTTTAAAAGTACTTCCAATTAGTTGAATGAAAACATCAACTATAAAATGCAGATTTCAAATATATTAAAATATGAAAAACAATGTACATCTTAGAATTGATAAAATACAGAGTTTATAATTCGGTCTCTGTCTTCCCACTCCTTTTGCCTGCACCTTACATTTCAGTTTCTCATCTTACTAGAACTAACCTAATAAATGATCTACTCTTCAATGCGGCCTCCAGATTGCTGGGAATTTATCCCACAGACATGCTAGCCCCTATGTACAAAGACTACATAAATATCCTAGAAGTCCATCAATAGGGACTTGGCTAAATAAATTATGTTACCTCCACCCCACTGAATTTTGTATATATAACTATTAAATAACACAAGGGCATTCTATAGTTCATCTAGGTCTAGCTCCAAGATATAAAGTGAAAAACACAGGGTATAATTAGTTCAGCATGCCATATGTGTACAAAACTACAAACAAGCATATATTTTATATTCATAAATAATAATTCTGGAAATATATACCAGAAACTGCTAACTGTGATACCTCTATGGAAGGAAACCAAAAGATCATGAGAGACAAGGAGAGTCATGATAGAGGAGTTTATTTTTTATATTTGTACACTTTTTGAAATCTGACTTGGGCAAGTACTTATTCAAAATAATATAAAAATTAAAAAGAAAATACCCCTATGCTGCTACATTTTATGTCCATCCTTGATACTGCTAACATGTACACAGATACTGCACTGTTTACTCAGAGTTGAAAATACTCCCTTACAAATGTCTCTCCACCAGACCATCAACTCTTGCACACAGTGGCTTTGCACCTCAATGCGAATCAGCTACCTAGCAGGTATACAATATCTATCTTCTGCTGGGTAAATAAATACTGACCAAAGTCTTCCTAGAACTAAAACCACCCTCAACCAGAGAGCATTTGAGATCTTGTTTCCCAGCACGTCATTGGTTTGCCTCAAATAAACTCTTATCTTTGGATGTTTTTACATTTACATTGTCTATGTGTGAATTGCTTACTTTTCCTTTGAAACCCCAGACCCCTGCCTCTTCTCCTTTGTCCAAAATGGCATAGTATTTACTGTGCCATCTCAACTGTCCAATGCATCTTTGGGTCTCACAATCTTATTGCACCCTAACATATACATCCATAATACATTTTGAACATTTTCTCCCGTTAAAAGAATAAATAACTAGCCCTGGCTGGTGTAGCTCAGTGGATTGAGCACGGGCTGGGAACCAGATGGTCCCAGTTCGATTCCCAGTCAGGGCACATGTCTGGGTTGTGGGCCAGGTCCCCAGTAAGGGCCATGTGAGAGGCAACCACACATTGCTGTTTCTCTCCTTCTCTGTCTCCCTCCCTTTCCCTCTCTCTCAAAAAAATAAATAAATAAAATCTTAAAAAAAAAAAAAAAGAATAAATAACTAGTCTACAGCCATACTACCCAGAACGTGCCCAATCTCGTCTGATCTTGAAAATAATAAATAACTAACTAAATAAAACAAAATCACCCCCATGCTCCAAATTATCTGCTTCTCTCTCCTATTAGTTACTCAAATATTTTGGGTCCCCTAGATAATACCAAGCAATGATCTAAGACAGAGGTGTCCAACCTGTGGCTCCCGGGCAGCATGTGACCCAGGATGGCTATGAATATGGTCCAACACAAAATCATAAATTTACTGAAAACATGAAATTTGTGATTACGTGTTGCCATATCATGTAAAATAATGTATGTACGCTCTACTTGTACCCACATGTGCACAATCACGCCTCACTCATGTCATTGCTATTTTGCAGCACTTACATTTATTTGCAAGCAACTATTTTCAAGAATGAAACACACTGAGAGTAAAATTAGAACCAAAGTATGTGATGACCACCTTGAGAACTCACTGAAAATTGCAACAACTTCTATCAAACCAGATACTGATGCACTCCTTTCTCAAATAATACCAAAGGATAGCCAGTTAGATTCCCAGTCACAGCACATGCCTGGGTTGCAGACCAGGTCCTCAGTGGAGGGCACACAGGAGGCAGACACACACTGATACTTCTCTCCCTCTCTTTCTCCATCCCTTCCTCTCTCTCTCTAAAAATAAATGAAATCTTTTAAAAAAAGGAAAAAGAAAAAAAGAAGAAAGAACAGATCAAAACTCCAGAAGAAGAACTAAGTGACAAGGAGATAGACAACCTATCAGATGCAGAGTTCAAAACACTGGTATTCAGGATGCTCACAGAAATGGTTGAGTACAGACACAAAACAAGAGGAAGAAGTGAAGGCTATGCAACGTGAAATAAAGAAAAAGAAACAGGTAACCAACAGTGAGGAGAAGGAAACTGGGACTCGAATCAACGATGTGGACCAGAAGGAAGAAATAAACATCCAACTGGAACAGAATGAAGAAACAAGAATTCAAAAAAATGAGGAGAGACTCAGGAACCTCTGAGACAACTTTAAACATTATAACATCTGAATCATAGGGGTGCCAAAAGGAGAACAGGAAGAGCAAGAAATTGAAAACTTAGTTGAAAAAATAATGGAGCACTTCCCCAACCTGGTGAAGGAAACAGACTTCCAGGAAGTCCAGGAAGCTCAGAGAATCCCAAAGAAGTTGAATTCAAGAAGAAACACACCAAGACACATCATAATTAAATTACCCAAGATTAAAGATAAGGAGAGAATCTTAAAAGCAGCAAGAGAAAAGCAGAGAGTTACCTACAAAGGAGTTCCCGTAAGACTATCAGCTGATTTCTCAAAAACAAAACAAAACAAAACAAAACAAAAAAAACCTTGCAGGCAAGAAAGAAGTATTCAAACCTATAACCAAGATTATTCTATCCAGCAAAGTGATCATTTAGAATGGAAGGGCAGATAAAGTGCTTCCCAGAAAAGATCAAGTTAAAAGAATTCATCATCACCAAGCCCCTATTATATGAAATGTTAAAGGGACTTATCTAAGAAAAAGAAGATGATCAAAACTATGAGCAGTAAAATAACAACAAACTCACAACTATCAACAAACCAAAAACAAAAACAAAAACCTAAAACAAACTAAGCAAACAACTAGAACAGGAACAGAATCAGAGAAATGGAGATCACATGGAGGGTTATCAGTGGGGATGGGGTAGGGGAGACAGGGAAAACATACATAGCATACGAAGCATAAATGGTAGGTACATAGCATACGAAGCATAAATGGTAGGTATACTGTTCTTAACCATAAGAACAGTATAGGAAATGGAGAGGCCAAGGAACTTACATGTATGACCCATGGACATGAACTAAGCTGGGGGTATGCTGGAGGGAGGAGGCCTGCAGGATGGAGAGGGATAAAGGGGAGGAAATGGGACAACTGTAATTACATAATCAATAAAATAAACTAAAAAAAAATTATCAAAAGGGTTGCTACCTAATTAGGGTTATTATGTGAGGACTTTTTTGCTTACCTATGGTGGCAGATATCATGAAAATTATGCACAGACCTTTTTTTGCTCATCGATTTTCATTAGTGTTTGTGTATTTAATGTGTGCCCCCAAGAAAACTCTTCTTCTTCCCATGTGGCCCAGAGACACCAAAAGGTTAGACACTCCTGATCTAAGACGTGAAGGAATATTTTACTCCCGTTCCTTGTTAATAACCAAGTCCATCTTCTATAAGTCTGTATTACAGAGTCTTAGACAACCCCCACCATGGCTCTTTTGTAACATTTAGTCTCTCAAGTTTGACCTTATTTCACTAATATAAAAATGTTGGTGAAAAGAGGAATATCAAATAAATAATATAATTTGTCCCCCTCAGGTATCAAGGCAGACAGGATATCAGAATTCTGATTCCTTTCAGAGGATGGTATAGCAGAAGAAAATGGAAACTGGCCCCAGACCAACATCAATTCAAATTCTACCTCAATGACTAACTAGGTTATGACCTTGAGTAAAATTATATGTCACTGCCCTGGCTGGTGTGGCTCAGTGGATTGAGCACAGGCTGCAAACCAGGGGGTCGCTGGTTCGATTCCCAGTCGGGGTACATGCCGGGCCAGGTCCCTGGTGCGGGGTGCATGGGAGGCAACCATACATTGATGGTTCTCTCCCTCTCATTCTTCTTCTCTTCCCCTCTCTAGAAATCAAGAAATAAAGTAAAAAAAAAAAAAAAAAAAAAACCAGAAAAGTGACTAAAAAATTGTATGTCACCAAGCCTTAATTTGCATATATTAAAATAAATATAATCACTCAAGACTTTTGGAAGGAATAAATAATATATGTTAACCATCTGTTTTTAGAACCTGTTACAGAACAAATCAAATACTTCACTGACAGTTGTTTTCTCCCAGTTTTCCTTTCTTCTGCGTTAGTATATACATATCTAGGTGAGTATGAGGAGAGAATGCCATCCCTTTAAACTAATCTAAATTAAGATATGTATGACAATAGTGTCTTCCTCTTTAACTCTGGACTCTGAAAATAGGGAGAAAAAAGGCTTTATGATTCTTAGCTCCTCCAATCCCCAGACTCCCTTGCTCTGTTCTGGTTCCTAACATCTAGGAGGCCTGTGAAACAACTAAGCTGCCCCACTCCCCCCAAATCAGAGGCCCAATCACTTGGGAACCCTAGTCTTCAAAGAACTCTTAGAGCTTCAAGCCAACTGTTTCTTTTGAGCTGTCCTCAGAAATGGTCGGCCTACAATAATTAATGTTAAGTACAGAGATTTACATGAGTTATTTAACTATGCAGAGTAATAACTATGCACATACTGTTTAATCAGCAAAATGTTCTTAAAAGTTGATTATAAGCAAAACTCTGTTCAGGCATAACACAAAGCTGTTTGCTCATGGATTTAAAAAATTGCTCATACTATTCCTTCCATCTAAAATCACCTTACTCTTTTCCTTTCATTTTTTTGAATTCTCATCTCAAACCCAAGTCAAATGAAAGCTCTCGAAACCACTTCCATTTTTCTCTCCTCTGAACTCACACTGCTCTTACATTTAATACCATGCAGTGTTTCACACACTAGGTTCTCCTTGGCTGGACCGTAAAGTACTTAAAAACAGACTTATGTGTTTTACTCTTCTATCTTCCATGGTGCCGACTATGAACTAGCTTTCCAATATGTATTTTGTTGGCTGCCTGTCTGCGGTGGCCTAACTTAAGGCCAATAAAAGCAGATTATTCTTTTTCATCTTCAGTAAGTATTGGCACACGATAACTGTTTATTATTTATTTACATCAATGAAGGGAAATACTAGTGTGGCTAATTCAACCAAATTAATTCCCAAAACATTTCCAATGAACATTTAAAATATACTGCATCGATTTTTAAAACAAATTTACCTTGGTAATTATATGCTTAAACTTATATCATGATAATCTGTCTACCTCTCCATACCTAATATTTGTCTAGTAGGTAAGGAAGATTCTGCAAAGAGTAAGAAAGGATAACTTTTAAGAAAATAATATATTAACCAGGGCATCATTTGACATTTCAACATCAATGCCGCCACCGCCACCACCACCAAAACATATCTGAAACCAGGAGTTGTAGAATTATACATTTACACAAAACTTAGGAGAATTTATTTCCATAAAACTTTATATATGTCAGCTAATCAGTTGTCACTGTTGGATACTGTGCCTTGACTTTTTTCTCAATCTATCTAGCTAATAAGTTAAGTCTCCAAGAAGCAGTATAGTATGACCTGGTATACTAGTTCCCAAATTCTGGCTGAGGCCTGTGATGAAATTTCTACTGGTTTGCAGAAAAATGAGACAATTAAAAACATAGCTTATCAGCCCGGCTGGTGTAGCTCGGTGGATTGAGTGCGGGCTGGGAACCAAGAGGTCCCAGTTCGATTCCCAGTCGGGGCACATGCCTGGGTTGCAGGCCAGGTCCCCAGTGAGGGCCATGTGAGAGGCAACCATACATTGCTCTTTCTCCTCTTCTCCTCTCTCTAAAAATAAATAAATAAAATCTTAAAAAAAAAAAAATAACATAGCTTATCCTTCCTAAAGTAAAAACATATCCACGTTAAGGAATTATTCTTTTTATTTTCTTCCTAGTTTTCTAATAATTAAGGGTATGCTTATGAACTGAGTAACAAGTTTAATGTCCTTAGCTGGCAATATAAACAATCCCATTTCAGCACCCTTACTTCTTTACTGTTTAATTTTTTAAAAAGATTTTATTTATTTATTTTTTTAGAGAGATGGGAAAGGAGAGAGAAAGAGAGGGAAAGAAACATCAATGGGTGGTTGCCTCTTGCACGCCCCCTACTGGAGACTTAGCCCACAACCCAGGAATGTGCCCTGACTGAGAATCGAACCTCCAACCTTTTGCAGGCTAGAACTGAGCCATACCAGCCAGGGAAGTTTTTTTATTTTCTTAAACTGATTGGTCCATGTCTAGAACTACTAGTTCAATGGACCTTCTCTGACCCTGACTCACTGGGAGCTATCAAAACAAATGCACTATAGGACATTTACACAAAGGAATACTACTTGGCCTTCAAAAAGAAAAAGAATTTACCATCTGCGACAGTATGGATGGACCTGGAGAATATTATGCTAAGTGAAATAAGTCAGTCAGAGAAAGACAAATATATGAATTCACTCATATGTGGAATCCAATGAACAAACTGAACTAACACGGAAAACAGACAGAGACTCATAGATGGAGAGCAGGATGACAGCTAAGGTGGGGAGGGGAGCTTAGGGGTGGAGGGTTTGAATAAAAAAGGAAAAAGGACTCATGGACATGGACAACAATGTGGTAATTCCTGGGGGTAGGGGATTTAAGGGTACTAAATGGCAATGAAAAAAAAAAAGATTAAAAATATAAATGCATACTTAAATACTTCATCTGATTAGTCTGCTTTTTACAATCAATAACTAGGTTGTTTTAACTGTGCTGGGAAAACTCCTTTTTTGAGATTATATGCAGATAATCTGTAGATTAAAAAAATGCAAGCAGCAGCAGTAGTGAATAAGATGTATTTCATTCATCTCAAGAATGCAAGGGTGACCTCGCCTTACAAAATCTATAAATATCATTCACTATATTTACAGAATAACTTGATAAAATCCAGTGTCCATTTAAGTGTATACTGTTAGCAAATAATTTCCTTATTAAAAATAAAAAGGAATCACATAACCTGATAAAGAACTTTTAAATACAAAAAGTGAGATCCCAAAAAGAGAAGACTATCATAATATCAGATCAGTTCGTAGTTTCGATATTATTCCAGTCAAAATCCTAATAGAATAATATATTAAGGAATTTAACAAGAGTATTTTCCATTTTGTATGAAGTACAAACACATACACATGATCACACAAGTGTGGCTAGAAAACCAACTGGGTCTGAGGCCTTTTTCAGGTTTTCTACTTCTTAAACCAATACAATTAATAGCTTCACGGAGATTTTCTCAATTTTCTTGAAGCTTTCAAGATTATTAATGTAAAGGTGAACATGTATTTGTAATTTTTAAAAAATTTTTGTCTGTAGGTAGTCCTTTTGTCTTTAAAAGAAATTATTTCTTTATTTTTAGAGAGAGGGGGAGGGCGGGAGAAAGACAGGGAGATAAACATCCATATGTGAGAAAAACATTAATCGTTTACTTCTTGCATACCCCTAACTGGGGACCTCGCCCACAACCTGAGCCATGTGCCCTGACTAGGAATCGAACCTGCCAACTTTCAGTTTGTGGGATGACACCCGACCCAGTGAGCCACTCCAGTCAGGGCAGGTAGTTCTCTTTTAAGAATACGCTGAGTAGCCTGGCTGGTGTAGCTCAGTGGATTGAGCGCAGGCTGGGAACCCAGCAGTACATGCCTGGGCTGCAGGCCAGGTCCCCAGTGAGGGCCATGTGAGAGGCAACCACACATTGCTGTTTCTCTCCCTCTCTTTCTCCCTCCCTTCCCCTCTGTCTAAAAATAAATAAATAAATAAAATCTTTAAAAAAAAATACACTGAGTAAACAAAATGTGATTATCTCTTATATATAATACAAAGCAGTATTAGTCTTAAAAGACAGAAACTCTGACATATGCCATGATATAGATGAACCCTGAAGAGACATTATGTTAAGTGAAATAAGCCAGTCACAAAAGGACAATGCTGTATGACTTCACTTATATGAGCTACCTAGAATAGTCAAATTCACAGAGAAAGTAGAATGGTAGCTGCCAGGGACTGAGGGATGGTAGGAAAGGGGAGTCACTGGTTAATGGGTACAGACTTTCAGTTTTAGAAGATGACAAAATTCTGGCGATGGATGGCGGTGATGGTTGCACAACATTGTTAATGTACACGAGAAATTGTTCACGAGAGACTGTGCATACAGAAGAAGAACAAGATGGAGGGTAACTTACTTTTCTTCACTTTATAACACATGTATTGTTTAAGTTTTATGTATCATGTACTTTAATAATACAGTATTTTAAAAAACAAACTAGTTAATGGCTCCCTAATATACTGAAGCGACTCTCATTTGAAAGCAACCCTACCTTAACTACATGACCCACCGCAACTCCCTTCTCATTTCCTACCTTCCCTTTTCAAATATTTAGAACTGTCTACTTCAATGGCCAGATATCTTCTCACTTCCTCATCTACCATTCATGATTTATTTTTCTAAAAAGAATTTCAGTCACTTAATATTGAATATACAAATAAAGTATACAACTTATTAGTTGACATTCTTCTATAAAAAAGTGTTTTCCTTTTGCCCCTCCCTGTTCTCTTTCGTTTTAATGAATATCATTATGGACTTGGATTTTTTCCTTCAGTCATTACTGTCATTATTCTTTATAATGTGCAAACTGTCCCACATTTTGTCAGTAAAATCCCTTTTCAGTCAACTTTTATCTCCTTTTGGTGCAATCTTATTCATCTTTGAGTAACTTCTTCGCTCTGTGGCCCTTCTTTGTTCCATGGCCCTGATGTTTTCTTGACAGGAAGGTTTTTATAAACTACTAATTCAATCTGGTATTTATAGAACTATTCAAATTTTCTAATTCTTCTTGGACCACTACTAGTTTTTCAAAGGAATTTATCCATTTCATCTGAGTTTTCAAATTTATTGACATAACTGTTCACACAATTTTTCATTTTATACTTAATTTGTAGGTATGCCTTTTTCCATTCCTAATATTGTTTAATTTATGTTCCTCTCTAGGTTTACTTTTTACTAGGCTCTTTGAAGAAGTTTTGTCTTTGTTGATCTCTATTATTTTTTACTTATTCTTTGCTCTTATTTTTATCTCCTCTTTTCTTCTATTTTCCTTGGGCTTATTCTGTTTTTCTTCTAATTTTTTTTAAGAGATGCTTATTAGAGCATTAGTTTTCAGCCTCTTGCATTTTAGGTTATAAATTTCCCTTAGGTACGGCTTCACTGCACCCCAGCCCAGACTTCCTACCTTAACTCAACACCCACTTTAATCTCCACTTAAGTACTACCTAAAAACATCTCAAATTCAACATGTTAAAATCTAAACTCTGATCTCCCCCAAATCTTGTCCACTCAAAGCATTCATCACTTAGTTGATGACAGCTCCAACCTTCTACCACTCCGGACACAACCTTGTAGAGATGAATTCCTCTTTTTCTCATACTGTCATCAGTCTGTCAGCAATCTATCTTCAAAACATATCCAGAAATCATTTACTTCTCATCACCTTTATTCTTGTCAGTCCAGTCTACGCCACCATCAGCCTTCACTTGGACTATAAAACATTACTATTACGATGAGTCTCTCTACTTCTGTCCTTTCTTCCATATGGCAGTGGAGCTTTAAAAACAGGGTAAGTCAGAGCATGTTACTCTCTGCTCAAAACCTCCAAAGGTCACTCCTTCCACTCCAAGTAAAAGCCAAAGACTGTCCTAACATGATCTGCCATTTCCCTTACCACTCTGACCTCACCTTCTTTCACCCTCACCCACTCCATTCCAGCCACAGTGCTCTGTCTGGCGCACTGTTTCTTGAACATACCATATGTACTCATACTTTAGGGTTTCAATTCTAACTGTGTCCTTTATCTAGAATCCTCTTTCTCTAGTTACTTATCTGGCTAATTCAGTATCTTCAGGAGTTTAATCTACTCTCACTCTCTCAATGAAGCCTATCTTAAGTACTTCCTTTTTTAAAAAAATTTTGAGAGTACATTAAAGCTGGGGACAGTGAAACAAAGGGACGGCTTAGGGTAGAAGCAGCAGCAGAAGAGAACCTAGGCAGTACTCTGCTCTGGCTCCCTAGAAACATTACAGGAAAGATGTGAGCCAGGGTGGGGCTGCTATCAGCTCACTGAAAGGTCTAGGACAGAAGAAGCAACAGGCAACAGCCTAGGCGGTTCTCTGCTTTGGCTCTTTAGAACCGTTATAGGAAAGAAGTGGGCCACGCTGAGCTGCGTGGACTCACTGAGAAGTACAAGTCACAGCGAAGGAAATGAGCCAAGGCAAGGCTGAAAACACTTTTCAGTGTTAGCTCACTGAAAAGTCAGAGAAAAGGGGGCTTTGGAGACAGGATGGGGGAGGGGGGGTAAGCCTGGGATGAGCTGCCACTGCCCATTGCTCCCCTGGTTGCAAGTCTCCTGGGAACCCTTAAGAGTTTGGGAGAGTAAAGATGCACACCTGAGAGGGAAGAAAGGCATGGGCGTGCTCCAGAGAAAACCCACTTAAGTTCTTCTTTAAACTACAACCTGTCCCCCAATCTTCACCTTCAATTCTAAGGCCCATTTCCCTGCTCTGTTTTTACTTTATTTGCCATAAGACTTGACCATCTTCTATCATACTAGACGATCTACTTTTTCACTGTTATTGTCTGCCCCTTTCACTATCAAATGTTGACTCCACTGGTCAGTAATCTTAATGCATTTGCTGATGGATCCCAAATGGCACACACTTGGTACACACTCAATAAAACGTGACATTAGCTTTGACATGCAGTATTCTTATTACTGTCCTATGAATTTTAAATTTTCCATTATGATTTCTTCTTTGACCCATGAGTTATTCAGAAATGTATGTTTTAATTTCTAAACAGAGTGGGACTTTTTGTTTTTGTTAACTTTCAAGTTAATAGTACTAGACTAAGGAACATGAATCTGTATGCTACAAAGCACTGGAAATTTTATTAATCTTGCATTAGGGCACGTATACATCATTAACTGGTTTAAATATTCCTTGTTTCTTCAAAAAGAATGCATATTTTCTCATTTTAGAGCACAGGACCCTCCACATGAATCCACTGTACCAGATATGGAGTAGTGATGAATTTTCTATATCTTTACAAATCTTGTATCTGCTTAAACTACCAATAATTAAAAGCTATGCTTTAACTCTTCCACTAGAATGATGAACCGGATACATTCTCCTTTTAGTATGCAAATGTTTGCTTTATACATTGATGCTATTTTATTAGATACATACAAATTTAGAACTGTTAACATCTTCCGGTTGCACTGAACTTCTGTCATTTTAAGGGCCCTCTTTATCCCTAAAAATGTTTTTTGTCTTAGCCTCATTAATTTGTTATTCAATTATCTACCACAGTGCTATGTTTTTTTATTTTTTATTTTTGGATAGTAATTGCCTTCTGTCTTTAACTTTTCCATTTTAGATATGTTTCTATATCTAGTTAGTTTTTTAATAATTCAAACTGGCCCTGGCTGGTGTGGTTCAGTGGGTTGAGTGCTGGCCTGCAAACCAAAAGACGGATGGTTTGATTCCTGGTCAGGACACATGCCTGGGTTGCAGGCCAGGTCCCCCAGCTGTGGGCATGCAACAGGCAAGAAATCAATGTTTCTCTCACAAATCAGTGTTTCCCTCTCTCTCTTTCTCCCTCCCTTCCTCTCTCTCTGAAAATAAGTAAATAAAATCTTTTTTAAAAATCCAAACTACTCATCTATTTCTTTTAACTGGCAGGATTATTATACTTACATTTAATTGTGATTGATACATTAGAACTTGTTTTATATTTGCCCTGCTTTGTCCATGTGTCATGTTTCTCTGTTCGTCTTTCATGCCTCTTTGGGAAGTTTCTGGCTTTTGTTCTCTCCCTTCTAGTGCCTAGAAGTTACATATTCTATGTTTAGTCATTTAGTAGCTACTCTTGAATTTTTACTACACACACACTGAAGTCTGAAGTTTAAAAATATCTTAAACATCTCCTCTCTCTTGAAAAAAATAATATATGAGTATCTTAGAATACTTTTATGTCAAATCAATCTTTTCTTGATCTACAATGTTACATAGTATTTCAGTTATGACTTTTTTAAAAAAATTCCACAAATTAAACATTATTTTATATAAATAATGTTCATTAAGATTTACTCTCATCATTACCAATTCGTTTGCTCAGCAGAGCATTTTATTTCTCAGACTGTCCTCCTGGAATTATTTTCCTCCTCCTTAAGTATATAGCCTTTAGAAGGTCATAAAGTGAAGCTATGTTGGTTTCCAGCTTTTGTCTTCCTGGAAATGTCTTCATTTTACGCCGTTCTTAAAAAATAGCTTTGCCAGGTATGCTATTCTAGACTGATAACTGTTTTTCTCTCTGCACTTTGAATATTTTATTCCAATGTATTTTAGCTGCCATTGTTGCTATGAGTCTAATTGTTATTCCTTTGCAAGCTACCTATCTGATCTCCCTGGCTGTTTTTAAGGGCTTTTCCTTGTCTTCGGTATTTTTCAGTTTAACTACAAAGTGTGTGTAGGTAGAAATTTAAAAAAAATTTTTTTCAACCTCTGACCTCACTAGGTGTGTTTCAGTGCGTTGGGCATCATCCCGCAAACCAAAAGGTCATGGGTTAGATTCCTGGTCAGGGCACGTGCCTGGGTTGCAGGCTGGAACATGCAGGCAGATCAATGTTTCTCTCACACATCAATGTTTCTCTCCCTCCCTTCCCTCTCTCTAAAAATAAATAAATAAAATCTTTTTTTTAAGATAATTTTTTAAAAGAGTTTAATTATTTTATTTTTAGACTGAGGAGAAGGGAGGGAGAGAGGGAGACAAACATCAATGTGTGGTTACCTCTCACATGCACCCTACAGGGGACCTGGCCTGCAACCCAGGCATGTGCCCTGACTGGGAATCGAACTGGTGACCCTGTGGTTCACAGGCCCGAGCTCAATCCACTGGGCCACACCAGCCAGGTCAATAAAATAAATAAATAAATAAAGAAAGAAAGAAAGAAAGAAAGAAAGAAAGAAAGAAAGAAAGAAAGAAAAAAAAATTGTAAATTTTTTAACCTCCTTCATGTATATTCTGCTTCCTGTATATTCATGTCTTTCATCAATTCTTCAAATTTCTCAACCATTATTCTTTCAAATATTGTCTGCTCTCTATTCTCTCCTTCTGGGACCTCAATCACACATATGTTAGATTCATTATTACATCTACTTATCTCTCAGCTAACATTCTGAGAAACTGCTTTAGTTCTATCTTTCATTTAACTAATGCATCCGTTGAGCTTTTAATCAACAACTACATTATTCATTTATAACATTTCACTTGGTTCTTTTACAAAACTCTAATATATAACTATGCCTGAGTCTTTCATTTCTTGCTGTATTTCAATTTCCATCTTTTATTAATTTAAACATTTATACACAATCATTTCATATTTTGTATCTTATTCCAATAGTTTAAGTCTTTAGGGGTTTGTTTCCACCAAATCTCACTCTTAGTGGCTTATTTCCTTGTGTTTGGTAATTCTCTTTTATTGTGAGCTTATATTTTGTTGAATGTTATCAATGGGAATTCAGAGAGCTTAACCAGAAAACACTTTCTCTCAAAATGTATCTGCATTTGTTCTGACAACGTCAGAGATTGTAGTGACCTTGGTCCAATTTAACATCCTTTTCAGATGTGGCTGTGGGCCAAAGCCTTAGCCTCCCTTCAGTGCTAATATGGGCATTTGCCTTCCGGCAACCCTGCCTTTTTTCTGTTTGCCCATAGCTCATTGCTCCCTCTTCATTTTCATGAGGAATAGACCCTAAAGAGCTCCGTTACTTTTTAGCATACCTAGTAATGCATTAAAAATATACTTCTAGCCCTGGCTGGGTAGCTCAGTTGGTTGGAACGTAATCCTGATACGCCAAGATTATGGGTTCCATCACATACATGAAGCTACCAATGAATGCATGGATGGGTGAAACACTAAGTTGATGCATCCCCCCCTTTCTCTAAAATCAATAAATAAAATAAAATATGCTTATAACCTTCCACACAGAATAGTTTCAAATAATTTACATAGATGCTGCCCCCTCAAGGAGGTAGAACATAACTTCCCACTCCTTAAATGTGTACTGTGCTGTGACCTCTTTCCAAAGTGTACAGTCTGATAAAGGGATAAAAAAGAGTAACTATAGGGAAGAAACCGGACAAACACTACACTGCCTTAGCCAGGGGTCAACATCAGCATCATCGGTGATAAGTCATGCTGAGAGAACTACCCTTAATACAATGTGATGAGACTGGCACTTTACTTCCTTCCAGGAACCTATAACCCAGCTAATTAGAAAAAAAAGAAAGAAAGAAAAAATCAGACAAATCCATATTACCGGTAAGTCACATTCTACAACATACCTGGGACCACAGTACTCCTCAAACCGTTAATCAAAAGGAGCCTAAAGAAACATGATGACTAGGCAAAAGCTACAGAAATCCACAAATGAAGTATGAACTCTACTTAATAATTATGTGTCAATATTAGTTCATCTGTTGTAACAAATGTACTAATTAATTTACAATGTTAACAACAGGGGAAACTGGGTGCAGAGTATATGAAAACTACACTATTTCTGCAACTTTTTTGTAAATCTAAAGCTATTCTACGTTTATTTTTAAAAATTATGTTTGCTACAACTGCCATAGGATTTAGTTGTATTTTCAATGGAAGGATCCTGCAAATTATCTCATCTGCCACATCATCAAATACAGAAGTCATCCGTGTACCCTGACGTCAGGTACAATCATCCTCCTTCCCAGAACCATGCTCCACTGAAACTCCTCTGGCAAACTTTCTCGTCTTAGTTTCTGAGAAATCACTTTATTCCGACCCTCTCCTCTACCTAGAACGCCTTTTCTTCTGCTGACCATTGAAACCTCTGGTGTTTGCCAGGTTCTTTCACTGGCTCTATTCTCTTCTCATAACACTGTTCCTTGAAAGCTCATTCATTAACTACCACTTACAGTTCCTGAGTCCACATTTCTAGTCCAAAGCTCCCTTCCAAATACAACACAGTAGTTATAAACATTTCTTAAGTCAGTCAGACCTAGTTTCAAAGCCCAGCCCCTATTTCCAACTGCATGACCTTTTCAAAATGCTGCTTTCCTCATCTATACAAAGGGATAATAACAATACCTACCTATTCAAAGGCTATTGCCAAGATTACATAATACATATAAAATCCCTAGGACAGCATCAGGACATAACTGTCAATAAATGTTAGTCAATATCAGGATTACAGACACTATCTATAAGGCTAATTATGAACTAAACAACTCTTCTCAAATGCCCTCTAGACACTCCAACTCCACTCTGTTCAAACCTGCTTCCAACATCTAGCTCTTCCTTCTCAGTTCCCCGTCACCAAAGACAGAATCCACAGAATCCACTTTCCAAGCTTTCCTTTAACTTCATGCCCAACATCCAACTGGTTTAAAAGTTCTATCAAATTCTACTTTCTAAAAATCTTTGTCATTTAGTTATTATACTGGCCTCTCAACATTTCCCCCAAATATGTTGTTTACTTTTAAAAACCACAGTATCAATTTCAGGTGCTGCAGCTTACTGTACTATTTTAAAAACAAAATACAGTACTTTTGTTGGCATAATTCAAATGCAGCTTTGTTCATCTTTCTTGGTTGTCTTTCTCTCTTCCCTACCTACATATCCACCCCCACCCCTCTCAACTTTCACCACAAACATCTTACTCTACTTACTACTGTTTGCTGCTACACAGCTCAGGAAACTCCCCTGACTCACTCCCCTTGTACACCCTTCTTACCTCCCACTTCCAGGGTGCACGTAACAGAACAAACCCTCCTTACCAAAGGATCTTTCCTTGGAGAAGAGGATTTAGATCTCCATTAAGGCAATCTATCTCAAGTTGGTCAAGGAAAAAAAAAGCAAAACGTCAGCAATTTTGAAGTAGGAAACAGACGCGGTTCTGAAAGCACTGGTCAGAGGAGTAAAGCAAGCTTTGACATCCAACCCAAACAGCCACATCACACGTGTCAACTGTAAGGGTGCCTCAGGCAAAAAGGCCATAGTGGAAGGACACAACAAAGTCAGGAGCAGTTGATGATTTAGTGGAATGATAATCTATGTTTATTATTTGTTTTTATTAATTCATATTTTTACTTAATGTTCTAGAATATGATCATAATTTTTTAAATGTTTTAAATATTTATTATCTGACCTCACTGATTTGATTTTGGTTTTTGAATTCTAAAAGCTTTTGAATAAAAGCCAAAAATTATACCACCAGTATTATAAAAATAATTTTGGTCCAGTGTTATAATCATTACCTATTGTAGCTTTTATCCGTATCTATAGTTACTTTGTTTTTAAAAACTTCCCCCTTGTGTCTCAAAAACCATTCCTTTTACTCCTTCCCATTGTCTTGCTCATCTTCACTTGGCTATGTGCTCATCTGCTTCTCACTCCTTGCTTCTGATTTTTTACTTATTGATTTGAGGGGTGGGGGGAGAAGGAGAGAGAGAGATTGAGAGAGAGAGAGAGAGAGAAACATCAACTTGTTGTTCCACTTATTTATGCATTCACTGGTTGATTCTTGTATGTGCCCCGACCAGGATTGAACCCACAACCTTGACGTATTGGGATGACGTTCTAACCAACTGAGCTACCGTCTGATTCTTGGATATCTTTGTTTATATTTGGGATGTCTTCTTTCACCTGTTCACATCTTTCTGAACAACAGTTTCCCCCATTAAGCCTTTCTTACTACACACAAATACAAATTGGCGCTCTCTCTTCTTTAATTGGGGGTTTCCTAGAAAAACTTCCGTAATAAAGCTTCCCAAAGTGTGTTCCACGAAACACTAATCACCTAAAATAACTAGAAAATAAAGGAATTCCATGGTCAAGTAATTTTGGAAAATGCTAAATATCCATCTCCACCCCTCTTGGAAATTCATGAAGCATTTTACGAAAGGTACTGAAGTCCAGCAGCATGAAATGAGGTTTAAATCTAATTTGGAAGTTCCTAAACTTTGACAGTGAAACCCTAAACCAAAGAGTTGTGGGGAGATGCTATTAGACAAAGCCATTCTATTATTTTTGTTCATTGTTATGTTTTATTTTCTCTGTATCTTACCCACATTTGTCAGTTTACACGTAGGTACTACACACTGCAACCTGAGAAACCTAAGAGGATAGAAATGAATTCTTACCTAGTTGATACTAAACATATTACATAAGGATGGCCTATAAATGATTTCAAAAGCTCTTCACTTTTCTATGATCAGGATTTAAGTCTTTTAAACAAAGTGAAATGGATCTTCTGAAATGTGTTATTGATAAGAAATTTTCTCTGTTAAAAAATCTTTAAATTTTAAAGACTTGGATAAAATATAATTTTTACTTTATTACTGCAACTTCAATTTTTAGAAACTGTTGTTTTTGGTAAGTTATTTATTTTTAAAATCCTGACCTGGCTGGTGTAGCTCAGTGGATTGAGTGCCGGTCTGGGAACCAAAGGGTCTCCAGTTCAATTCCCAGTCAGGGCAATGCCTGGGTTGCAGGCCAGCTCCCCAGAGGGCGGCGAGCAAGAGGCAACCAACCACACATTAATATTTCTCTCCCTCCCTTCCCCTCTGTCTAAAAATAAATAAATAAAATCCTTTAAAAAATACGTAAACAGTTTTCAAATTAATGTATTCTCTGGGCATTCACTAGTATTAATAAAAAGGACTAAAAAAGGTCCATGTCCATTCCTTTGGATTGTTAACCTTAAAATTTTACCTAGAGTATGTATGATTAACTGGAAGAATTTAAAACTTAAGCAGACAGGTCTACATACGTAAATCTAAGAAAACTGTATAATCTCAACAGCAGCAATTCTCCAAGGTGATCTGAGGTCAGCTTTAAGACAGATTCATTAATCAAGCACTTTCTATGTTCTGCATTCTCTTCAAGGTGCTGAGGATGTAGTGGTGGACGAAACGAATTCCCTGCTGTTATGGACTTGACTGCTGTTGGGGGTAAGGGGGCATGCATCTCAGAAAAGCAGCAAATAAATAAGTAGTTCTTTATGATGAGAAAAGGTATGAAGAAAATAAAATAGGATGATGTGGTAAGAGAATGACGGGTGGGAAGGGACGGGATGGGCTCTTTGGCTAGAATGACAAGGGCTCAACCTCTAAACATATGACATTTGAGCTAAGACCTGAAAGACAAGGACATCAAGGCAAATTTTTCATATGAAGTGGTAGTTTATAATATGATAGTGATACTATAAATAGCAGTGTACTTTTATGTCCTTATTTGGCATAATAAAATGTTGGCAAACTTACGATCTCACAAATTAAAAAATAATTATTAAATGACTGATGAAACAAAGTCTGAAAATCAATGGACAATATGCAATATTAAGAAAACAGACAGCAGAGATTTATCTTGTAGTAACTGGATAGAGGTTATTCTATATTATCAAGCAGTGGTTTTCAAACCTTTTGATTTCAGGATCCCTTTACAACTCTATATAATTATTAAAGACTCCAAAGAGCTTTTATTTATATGGGTTATATCTATGTTATTTACTGCTTTAGAAATTAAAATGAAGAATGAAAAAATATCTATTAATTCAGTAAAAATGACAATAATAAAACCATTAGTTATTAAAGCACAAACATTTCTATTAAAAATAACTATTTTGCAAAACAAATTTAGTAAGAAGAGTAGCACTATTTTACATTTTTGAAAATCTAATATCTGGCTTAATAGACGTCAACTAGGTTCTCATATCTGCTTCTACCTTCATTTTATTGTTATATATGAATTAATGAATTGCTTTCAACTCTGCAGTTCAGTGAAATCATGAAAATACACAGACACGCAAACTCACAGAAACAAAGAGAACGACGGTGGTTGCCAGGGGCTAGGAAGTGGGAGATGATGACCAAAGGATACAAACTTCCAGTTATAAGATGAACTCATTCTGGGGATCTAATGAACAACAACACGGTGACGATAGTTAAAATATGGTATTATATACCTGAAAGTTCCTAAGAGCAGATCTTGAAATGCTCTCACAGGAAAAAAAAAAGTAATTATATGAGGTTAAGGAGGTATTAACTAACCTTATTGTAGTAATCATTTTGCAATATGTGTGTAACAAATCGGCACCTTAAAGTTACATAATGTTATATGTCATTTATATCTCAGTAAAGCTGGAAAAAGACAGGCACAAGGCTGCTTGGGAACCATTATACTATATACACCACAATGCCAACAGAACACTACAAAATACCAATAAACTTTAAAAGAAGTGGAAAGCAGTCCAGCACTATGGTATAATGTAGATTCCGGAGTGAAGACTGCTTTGATTTGAATCCTGGCTCTACTGTTCACTAGCTGTGCATCTTGAATAATTTACCTCACTTGAGCCTTCAAGAACTTCACTTATTATCATTTATAATACTCTATTATTTTGCCTGTAACCAGTATAGTTAATTTTACATATACATCACTAATAGACTAGATAATAAAAACCTCAAGAATTGTGATATTAAATGACATCACATAAGAACTCATTAAATGTTAGCTATTTATTACTGAATCTATTAGTGAAATGCTTGTAAAGTTAACTACCTTAATGACTGGAAATTTAATAAAGAATATTATTAAATAACAACAAAGTACTTTGTAAGCAACTCAGCTTTGACTCTATTGTATTTCTTTTCTTTCTCCCGCTCACTCACCATCTGCCTACATTTTTAAAAATAAATTAAGCTTATGCTTAGCCATTCTGAAACCAGGTATGGTTTCCTTTTCCTATTCTATAAATGTTCTGACAATTTCCCCAAAATAATCAATTAACTTCTCTGAGCCCTAGCTTATAAATTTTTTCAAAGATTTTATTTATTTATTTTTAGAAAGGGGGAAGGGAGGGAGAAAGGGAGAGAAATGTCGATGAAAAAGAGAAAGAAACATCAATCGGCCACCTCCCACATGCACCCACCCCCAACCCCCACGACAGGCAATCTAGGTATGTGCCCCTCACTGGGAACCCAACCTGTGACCCTTCTTTGCAGCAGGATGCCAAACCAACTGAGCCACACCAGCGAAGGCATAAAATTTTTAAGTTAGGATAACTCATATCTTACAGCGTTAATGTCAGGTTTACAGGTAATACATGTAGGGTATCTAGTAAATATGCTCAGTGAGTAATACTTTCACTCCAACCACAAAGTGGTACCTCTTTTAAACTGTTACATTATCACCCTGGCTGGGTGGCTCAGTTAGTTGGAGCACAGTCCCATACACCAAAAGGTTGTGGACCCAATCCCCGGACAGGGGATATACAGGAGGCAACTGATGGATCTCTCTCTCTCTTTCATTCTCTCCCCCGCCCCCACCCCTTTCTCTCTCTCTAAAAATCCACAAACATATCCTAAGGTGAGGATTACAAAAAAAAAAAAAAAAAAAACCCAAAAACCCTCATATTATCTTACTTCTAGAACCTGTTTTATTTTTTTAATTGCAAAGGTGTTTTACTTTTTATTTTTATTGATTTATTTTTTGAGAGAGAAAAACATCTACCTGTTTGTTCCACCCACCCACACATTCATTGGTTGATTTTGTATGCGCACCCACTGGAGGGCAAATCCACAACCAAGGCACATCAGGATGATGCTCCAACCAAGCGAGCTACCCTGCCAGGGAACAGAATTCAGAAATATTGTATGCTTGCTCCATGTCCCAAAACTCTATATTGGGTGTTGAAAAATATGAATTATAAGAAACAACATTTAGTAACTAAGTAATGCTGACTGAACTCTGGACACAAGAGATCATCGATTTAAAATACTGCCTTATGCTACAGTTTTAAAACTGTAATGATGGTAAAGGGAACACAAAACAGCACCGTACCCATTCTAGTCTTTTTAAAATTAAATGTGGAATGTTATAATTCCCAACATTAAAAGGTATTTTCCCTTTTAACATTGCAACTTTCACTAAAGGGTAATAAAGAAGTTCTCTCTGCTAGTGAGCACCAAAGAACCATACGGTGAAGGCCAAGTGAAACTATCCACTCAAGAGTAAAGTGGGAGAAGGAAGAGAGAGAAGGGAAAGATAAAGGCCACAACCAAAATTTAAAATCAGCATATGAGCCTTTCATTTCTTTCATCAAAGGGCCTCTATTTCAATGTTTCTCTCTAAGAACAGAAAAAATGAGGTATTTTTTAAACTGTCTTTATCTTAGCCAGAAAAACTTTATGTTCCAACGCACAGATGAAATTTTTGCCTTTTTCCAAAAGGAGGAACTCAGTTCTACTGTTGCTACAAGATGTGCATTTCTCCAGTGTTCTATAATTAAACAAAACACCAACTATTTTTTGTTTCCTTGACAAACAATGATAAACTCAGTCAAGCTGGTTTGTACAATAGGGTTAAGCTTTCGAGAAATTTTATTAGGGTCTCTGAGCTCCTTCTCTACAAAACCACCTAGGGTCATACATATAGTACCACCCTTCTGCATCTGAGAGACAAAGCAGTTAAATGAAGAACACAACAACGGCTTCTGAAGTCTCATAATACTGGTAAAAATGTTCATTTAGTGTACACCACTGCAATAAGTATAAACTATAATTAAGTCCCATGTTTTAAAATATTGTCAGGGAATATTGAAAATATTACCTGCATCTCAATGAACCTAGGACAATAAAATGATTTTTTTAAAAAAATGTGCTGTAGGAGGTATCCACAAGAAAGGGAGAGAAGGACCAATTATGCAATAATGTTATAACTGGGAATTATAACAGAGCTAATGCCTAACTAATCCAGAAGTGCCATTAGGCCTAAACCAAGAGTAGAAATATGAAGGAGATCAAAATACTTATTATTTCTTTGAGGAGCTGAGATAAAGTTTACTCTGAA